>JAJHUR010084651.1:23897-34298 GCA_027495735.1 Lutjanus campechanus
ATTCATACCAAGACAGCAAAAAAAAAAAAGGACAAATAACCTCCTGCGCTGCCTGTCTGTTCCTGAACTGAAAAATTTAAGAGCACAGAACAAAAAAATTTAGCGACATTGATCTGCGAAAAAAGAAGAAAATGAAAAATTCCCTCAAGTTCACCATTTCCTGTGAGAATGAATTAATTTTGCAGAGCATATGCTACCAAAGCGGCTGCACCGTAGAGCCCCTTCCTCACACACACACTCAAACGCACACACACACATTGCAGAAAAACAAAAGCCAGACATTTGGCTGCGAGCGATTCAGGTCAGTTTTATGCGCCGCTCCCGGCTCCATTTAGCTGTCATGTGAATCAGACCCAGGCGCTGGAGGTGAGATGCAGAAAGCAGAGAGAGACCGGATGCCCAACAGTGTGTGAGACAGCTCGGTGCCTCTGCGCTTCACGCACTAGTGGCTGTGTGTGTGTGGATGTGTACGTATAAACAGAAGGTCTCTCAGTAGCACGCATAGAGGAGCAGAGGAAGGGAGGGAGGTGAGGTGGCGGGGAGGGGAGGGGAGGGGGGGGAGACCTGGCAGGAGCCATTTCAGTCGAAATTGTAACAGAGCCCAGTCCTCTGCTTCCTAATCCCAACATGCATCCCTACACACGTTCCCACACACACACACACACACACAGAGCTCTGTCCTTCCCACCTGTCCTCTAAAAATCAAAAAGGACAACCCCTCCCTTCCCTCATTGAGCTCGAGGGCCAAATAACACCTATAAAAAATTGAAATGGACCGCTGTTCGCCCATCTCCAACGCCTGTGACCTGCCGCGCCCCTTTCTATATCAGGTAATATGGATGTGGATGGAGGAGGGGAAGGGTGGGTGGGGAGGGAGGGGGAGAGGGCTGGGACTGTGAGCGCACCGCTACACCAGCTAATTGAGCGGCGTGGGGCCGGTGGGGAATGAACAATGCCGGCAGGAGATAAAGGAATGGGAAAAGGGGGAGAGGGAAAGGGCTGAAGTCAGCAGAAGTAGGGCGGCCACCAGCCACCTGTCCTGCCGCAGAGGACGGAGCTGGAGAGCTGGAGGCAGATGGTGGCAAAGTCACCCAGTACTCCCACCCCCCCTCCCTCCCGCTTTCCTCTGTCGGAATGCTTTTCTGTCCCCTGCGTTACACCTACCGCCACCCCCCCCCTCCCTCGTTCCTTATCCCACTTTCACTACCTCCTCTATTTCTCCCCACAATGAACATCTCAGGCGTTTAACCGCTGCCCTCACACAGAACGACAGAATTAGCTTCACCTCCTCCGTCGCCGAAAATTACGAGCAGAAAGGTCAGGGGCTTCAGTGCCGTCAGCATGTCTTGGCATATCCCGAGACCACGGAATAATTATGCCAGGGTGAGTTTCAGGAAAAGGAGGAAGCGGCTAGATACATCCTACATTTGGAGAGGTCATGAAAAAACATTAGAGGCGGCAGGTATACATGAAAGTCAATTTAAGGTGAGACGTGGAATCAGAGGGACAGAGTTTTGCTGCAAGTGGCAGAACTGAAGAGAGGAGCAGCTTGCCTGTTTTAAAGTCAAGAATTTTCACCCAAAATCCTGGTAACTTCAACCACTGGCTCCAAATCTATTCTGTAAATATTATAAAAAGCTAGGTTTACACACAGAAATGAGGTGAGCCCACATAGTATCAGTTGTGAATCCTGAAATTCATATGTTTAAGATAAAGCGGGGAGGCGACCATAAATGGAAATTACAGGTAACGTCACACCGAACTTCCCTTCATTTCCCAAGATTCTCAGGTCAATTGCTTAAGAAAATAGTTCAAAAATGTTAAGAAATACACTTATTAGCTTTGCTGGAAGTTAGACATGAAAATCAATACCACTGTTGTATCTGTATGCTAAATATGAAGTTACAACCAGCAGCCAATTAGCTTAGCTTAGCATAAGGGAAACAGCTAGAGCGCCAGGAGTCTTGTACCATTTTTACATCAAATGAGAGCATCTGCGTTTGTTTTTTTCAGCTGGTAAACCTGCTAAATATATTGCCTTTCTGTTTTTTATCTGTTTGTTTGTGTTTTTTTCTCTGATGCGTCACGGTCGACGTCTTGGACGCGCTTGAAAACAGCGTTAGTAAACAGCAGAAAGCAGCTCGGAGGCCAGCGGCAATGTTACTGTAGTTACTTTTTTTAATCTTTTAGTTCAGTCGCTTTCAAACTCAGCACTGACTAATCTGGAATGATATTAGATCGTTGCATAAGTGGAAACTGATGGAACTTGTGGCTGAGATGACAAAGGGTTGTCTTAGTGTGTACATTCAGCAGGTTTCCATTACTGCCAACTGGAGCTGGAGACAATAAATGTCATTTCTGCAGAGTCATTTGACACAGGAATGAATATCAATTGTACCCTAATCCACTGAAGACAAAAGCCAGATGTTAGTTAGATGTTAGTGTTTTTTGTCCAGTGTAAAAGGGGCTTTTTTTTGTCACTGTGAGGTTGAAACAATCTGGCATATAACCCCCCTTTAAAACCACAACTTGTCATTATTTTGTACGGATTCAACCAACATTATATACCCTCTAGGCTAGCTGTTTCCCCCTGCTTCCAGTCCTAAAGCGAAGCTAATCGTAGATGGCTGTAGGTTCATATTTAGCATATAGACATGAAAGTGGTGTCAATCTTGTCATCTGAGTGATTCCAATGCTTCCAAAAAAGTCAAACTATTCCTTCAAAAAACATAATTGTGGCGAGCACGACTCAGCAGAACTGATAAGAGTAATACCAGTAACACAGCAACATCTATCAAACATTTGCTATTAATCACCATAAGCTACTGGTCATACCAAACCAAGTAAGGCTGCAACAGCAAAAAGAGGGTGTTGAATTGAACAAGGGCACATTTTATTGCTTATGAAGTCATTTTTAAGAGGAATACTGACCTTTTTTTTGTCTTTCAAAAGCTACATGGTCTCACTTTAAAATTCCTTTTTGTACTGTCTGCTCCAGAGAGAGGCATCTTTAAATTATTGCAACCCACATCTACACCATTTCAACTGCTGCTGCTGCACAACATGAATGTGGTCAGTGGTTACTTATTTTAACCAGATCTACTTTATCACCTGAGCTTGTGGTCAGATTCTTATCCCGTTGTTGAGGAGGATAATTTAAGGACTTCGATCTTCATGATTCCTTTCCTCTGCTTTCCTTCTTGCTTTCTTTCCTTCATTGCACAATATTGTGCATCATGTTCTTTTACATTCCTCCTCTACTTCCTCCCTCGTTCTTACAACCTCTCAGCCCATCTCTCCCTCCCTCTTCCTCCTCCTCACCCTCCTCTCTCCCCTGCCGCTCCCCCATGCTGGTGTCATTCTGTTCCTCGGGGTAACATAGACACAGGAAGTTGGTAGATAAGCCAGGATTTGAGCTCCAGATTATCTGCCTGCCTGACTCCCTCGCTCTGCCTGCCTCCAACCACAAGGCCAGATTGGCCTGAATCCTATTTTTAGGCTGCAGCCAAAGAGACAATCCTTTTCCTTTCCTGGATTTTGTTTCCTTGACCACACTCGAGGAGATTTCACACCACTTTTGCCATTTTTTTTCAGCGTCCATTCCTCCGCAAGCGCAAACCAGTCGGCACCAGTTGTACTTTAAAAGCTAAATTAACAAGTGCAAATTTTCCTGCGGTCCCAAAGCACATTTGTTGCAATGACATAGAGACCTAATTAATTAGCAGTTTATTTGAAAGTGATCTCAGCAGCCCTGAATCCCCAGCAGATCCACTGCTTTAATCTCTCCCGTGGAGAATACATTACAGATTCACTAGTTTCCACGACCACCAACGATCTTTTCCACACTCAGAGGTTTCTCAACAGCCGGGTGGACACCAGTAAAGAGTCTCTGTGTAAAGCCCGCCATTATTATTTCAGTCTGGCCAGATTATGCTTTTCAGGAATAATTCTGCCAGGCGGGAAAATCATCTTGAATGCCGTAGGTGACAGGAGATCCCCAGGGCAGTTGGTGTTTGACGTTGACTGTTACTGAATTTTAATGGAGATGAGTGTGGAAAAGAACTGACAGTGTTTGGTGAGGTGTCAACTATCCTCAGCTTCGGCTAGGCTGCTGACACCTCTAACCTCAATGATTGGTCGTCTATGAGAAGGGTTGTGGAAACGCTGGGAGAGAAAAAAAAAAACTGAACACCTTTGAGTCTGTCAATGTTGTGCATGAAACGAAGCGAATATATTTATAAAATCTCACTCAGGAGTTCTTTACCTGTACGTCCCTCTTATTGTTGCTGCTGTGTTCATCTCTGCTGCTCTGGCTCTGGTCGGTGACCTCGGGCTTGGTGGCGTTGTTGTCTTTCGGAGAGGACACAGTGTCGGCAGCCTCGGAAACCTTCATCGTTTCAGTGTCAACTGTGTCGGACATTCTCATTGCAAAGTCTTACTGGGAGATGCTGGCAAATACAGAGAACCTGAAAGAGAGAAACATGTCCGTCAGGGCCAATTTCTTTGACAGTTTATGAGAAAGGATCACAGATGATAAGAAAATGTTAACACTGTTTGCATGAGTCTGCACGGGCTGAAGTTCTCCTCCTCTTTTATTTAAATTTCAAGTCCTTGAATAACATTAAAAAAAGAATCTGTACATTTTTCCAGGGATGTACTGCATCTGAGATGATCTTATAACAGATATAATCGGTGAATATCTCACCAGAGGGTGAAAAATGTTTGTGCTCATGTAATCAAAAATAAAAAACTAAAAAAATAAATGAATTTGGGGCACCCCTGCAGCTCAGTTGGTAGAGTGTGCACCCCATATACTGAGGCTGTCAGTCCTCTGCAGTGGCCACCCGTTCGACTCCCACCTGCGGCCCATCTGCTGCATGCTATCCCCTCTCTCTCTACCCCCTTTCCTGTCATATCCTCTACTGTCCCTATCAAATAAAGGCAAAAATGCCCCAAAACTAATCTAAAAAATAAATAAATGAATTTAAAATTCATATTGATATCAGCCTAAAAAAAACACCATACCAGTCAGGCCGTAATTCAACATAAAAAAATAAATGTTTTTGTATAATTTATTGTGCAAATTCTACTACCTAATACTCGCATATTATCAGTTTTATCTAACTAAAATGGAAGCAGTCTCTGTCTGCATGTCTCTCCTTTGATTTTCTCAACAACACTTCAACCGATCGACTTCACACTTGGTGGCTGAATTGCTGAGGACCCAAGAAAGAGCAGTGTCGAGCTCTTGAGATCTACAGGACATATTTATCAATAATGGGTGACTACTGCCAGAAGCACACACTGTGTGGTGTGTGTGTGTGCTACAATACATTCAGGAACAGATGATGAAAAGAGAGGCTGCAAGATGAAGACGGACAGGTTACATTTTAGCAAAGTCTTTAAGTTTGCCATATTGTTTTGCTGAGCTCATTTCAAATATCAGCTACATAACATTTAGATGCACACTCTTGTTCCCATATATTTGGCTGTTTGCAATGACAGCAGCCAGTTGATTATTTGAGATTCACTGTTGAGCCGAACGCTATTTTTGCTGAAAATGTCCATCCCTAATTGTGCTCTGGGTATCACCACTCAATAGCCCTGACTCTGCTGAGTCTGGGACACTTGATGTAAAAAAAAACATGAAACAAAAAAGGCTCGACTTTCGTAGTGAATGCTTTTGTTGCGAGGGATCACGACAATGTCATGGCAGTTGTATTGCTCAGGATCCAAGGACGCGCAGTGTCAAGTGTGAAGTTGTTTGGATAAGTGACTCTCTCTCTCTCTCAAGAGAGAGAGCTGCATGCAGCAATATCCCGAGGTCATGCAATCGGCCCGTTCTGAACAGGAACGTTTTGAATGGGAACTGCACTAGCACTTCTAAATTTGTGTTTTCTCTGCTTTTGCTCTCCATAAGGCACATGCCAAAATGATGATACAATAATTCACTATTTCAATGGGAGGAGCAGATTTATTCATTTAAGGTTAACACAACTTATACACAACTAAATGTAAATTCAGAGTTAAACATCTCAAAAAGTCAAGAGGTCAAGATCGATGCATTTGCAGCCTTCTGAAAATTAACAGTAAAGAGCGAAACACTGAGAATCTGTGTGTCCAATGTCTGTGGAGACCTCCAGTCATTGTCTTCTAGAGAAACGGTTTTCAATGAGTTCATATTATTAACGTAACGATGATGATTATTTTATTATACTACATTATTAGAAAATAAACAGAATTGTAATTCTAATATATAGTGTACAACTGCATTCAGGTCAATAATAAATAAACTTGACATAAATAAAGCTGTTTATCCATCAAGTAATGAATAAAACTTACTTGTTCACACTGGATCATTAAAATCAGGCCCACAGGGAAGCACCTGCTCTTCTTCTGTGGTGAGGTCCATATTTGTCTCAGTTTTTCTTATGGATTTTAGTTAAGAAATGGAAGCTAAAATACTTTAGAAGTAATGACAGTGATGTGCCAAGATGTGTTAAGATGGTGATTTCCCACAATTCTGCAGAACAAATGTTTTCACGGCGGGCGTTTAGAGTTGTTATATCAGTGGAACCACAATGATGGCTCCACATCTAAATGGAATTCAGCCGTTATTAATGTCATTAGTTACATCTGCGTTTGACAAGTCAAACTCGGTGAACTCTATGAAAAAGGCTTAAGGAGTGGCAGACAGGAGAAGGAGGAGAGGGGCAGTCTGTGGTCATCAGTCACTAATTTCTGTCTGTGCTGTCTCACAGCTCCGCAGCTGTTCAACTACAGACAAAGAACACGATTGGACGAGACACAGCAGGAGGACAGTTTGCCCCCGTGAGACGAAACGGCTTCAGATAAAAGCCACAAAAAAAAAAAAATGTTTTGAAGTGTCTGAATGAGGAGCGGAGGGCCAAGAGTCTCAAGAGTCATGAGACTCATACTCACCCAACTGTCCCCAACCCTTTATTGAAACACCACCATTTGGAAATTAAATTAGGTTTGAAATTTGTTGGAACATAACTCAGTGAAGACCGTTCTGTAATATTTCAAAGTGTGCCCATAACGCAGGGATGTGATAGGTTTTGATTTAAATTTTGAGAGCGCAGACTGAGTTTTGAACTTACTCGTATTATAATAAAAATGTGGAATAGCCTAAATAACTTAAAAATGCATGAAGATAAATTATTAAATGGTGTTTTTATTGGATTAACATCCCAAAGGCACTTTCTTAATGCATTTTTGTGTGCAGCCGTCCAAAAACTTGGTCTACATCCTCATTTTACGCCCAAAGTGCGTGTTTGTACAGGCAGCCTAAATAACAACGGCTCAGATGCAGATTACACTCCAGAGAAGACTCAAACGTTGGTGACTTTAATGACTCCGGTTCAAACATAGTCCAAAAAAACAAGGAGAATCTTTGGGCCGACGTCAGCTTAAAGGAGAAATACGCAAGTCCCTCGTGTATTGCTCAGTTTAACCAATATAAACTGCTTCTCCTTCTAAAAGATTATTAATCATTATTAAACAATAACAGTTATTCTGGCCTGGAAAGGAAATTTTAAAGGAAAACCGGCTGGCCGTCGTTCTTCTCTAATTCGGTTTTGTAAAACACGTCATTTTCAGAATAAAAGCTCTAATTTATTGCCAATATTGGAACATTAGTTGCTTTGCACCTATGGTCCGTTGTCAGGAAATATCTGTGTAATGCCATGACCTCCCTATGTTGAAGCCATGGTGCGAGTTCATCCTGCTGATATGCCCTAATTATGCAGTCAGGCCCCATGCAGCGAAACACACACACAGAAACACGCATAAGCGCGAGAAGGGAGGGCAGACATCTGGTACATGAGAGCTATGATTAATAGGTTAATTAGAAACGGGCTCATCAAATTCACTTTGCACATCAAAACTGGATCCACACATGACAGCACTTACTCTGTGCTCCAGTGTGTACGTGACTGGCTGCGTGTGTGTTCCGGCCTGCACCAATCAGTGGGGGCTACAACCTATTTGCCCGGCGGTGATCAGAGCCATTTTCCTATCTGATCGCTGAGCAGCAAAGCGGCTGCCTGAGACTTGATTGTTTATCTCCGTCCCAAAAGAGCTGAGGCGGCGAGCGGCAGCAGCTCGCTTTAAAAAGGTGGCATCCAATTCCTCTATGTCAGAGTAATTGACTTCAAGTGAGGTCCGTCGCTCTCCTGAGCGCCTCTGCCAGGCAAATGTACCGCTAACCCAATGCTGTGCAGAGGCTAAGAGGTTAGCTTAAACGTAGCCGGGCACTGGAGAGTCAGATGTTGAATTTCAATGACCTGTCAGAGGTTTGACAAAAGCAACGCTGGCTGCTGCTTTACATTATTTTTACATTCTGAAGGAAAACAGCTTAATACTCCAGAGTGCTGTGCACGCCTTTGAATATTTAGTGTCTGTTGCTGACATTTTGATGAGTGAAGTCTCTTGAGTCGCTCTGTTGACGATTTGCAATATTGGACAGATATTTTCAAGAGCCAGGCTTGTGATAGATAGCTGTTTTGTCCCTCACCGAATCATTCATTCTTCCAAACACATTTTATCGTGGGACTGGAGTGTTGGACTAAATTTGGCTTCAGACTTTGATGCATTCAAATTTCACCGTCTCGTCTCTCATGGCTGAGGTAATTGCACCGTGTGCCTGTTTGGAATCCCTGATGTTTCGACTGCATAAGTAATATGGATCATCATTAGATCCTCAGTGTTACATTAAGGGAACGTCTGGGAATTTAGGCAGCAGCAAATTGGTCTCTTATGAGTGAGACTGAAAACTCAATTCACCAGATTTTTTCTTATAATGTATATTTATGGCTTCTTTAATATGGTTGTATCATATTATGGACTATCCACTGAATGTAATGACAGCCATTTGCTTTGATCAGTAGATGCTGCAGCACTGTAGCAGCAGAGTAACTTCACAACTAATCATGCGCATTACAGAATAACTGCTGCGCTTGATCTGAATTAATTTCCGCTTTCTTGCTAATCCACAGGTTAAGTTAATACTTAATCAAATGTTGACACTGAAGCAAAGCATCCCATTAGGTTTTACAATGACATAAATGTTTGAGTTTTACTGTAGTTTGTTGAGTTTAAAATAAGCACTGCAGGGATGACGTGATCTTGTAGGTCAACCCGGAAGTTAGCATCGCTCTGGTTCCCTCCACAAAAAGTCAATGAGGTTTTACCACTGGATTTTGGACCAGTGCAGAAAATAAGCTCCGCGGCAAACAAAAGTTTCATGATATCGACATGTTTTCTGACACGTGATGGCATTTAATGAGAACCTCTGCAGTCTCATTTAGCCACTTGTTAGCAACCGGAAGTGCTAATATGCCAACTCATTTCTGGGTTTTAGGACTCAGCAGCACTGTAAAGTTGCCACAACATGAAAATTTTCAACTTCTAGTATTAAAAAAAAAGAAAAAAGAAAGATACTCAATAGCTCTTTCAATACCACAGCGAAAAGAAAAAAGTCATAGTCACACAAAATAGTATTTTGTTTTTTAAATGATCAACCTGCACTCTGCGCTGGTGCAGAAAAAGTCACTTCCCAGAAAAAGGACTTTGCGTTACTACACTATGGTTGTAGCTACAACCACATAGTGCACATGTTAATGTGAACAGACTCAAATTGACTCAGAAAGAAATCAAGGCTTAAGTTTAGAGTTAAACCGCACATGTATTCAGTTATTGTTTATTTTTGATGGACTTGACATTGCATTTACTTAAAATTTTGGGGACCAAGATCATGTCAGAATAACAGGAAATGGCATGTTGTTGTGAAAAGTGGTGAGTCAGTGTGAATGAATGTGTAGCATTGTGAAGGTTTAAAGGAAATGGATATTGAGGTGTGTGTGTGTGTGTGTGTGTGTGTGTGTGTGCAGAGGTTGGGTTTATTAGTGTGAACAGTTTGAAAAATACCATCTAAGACAATGACTGAGCATCTGATCTAAGAGATAAAATACTACAGTATATCCTGCTCCGTTCTTGTGAAGTGACTCATTTGTAAACAGGGTTATAATCATTTATCATGACAAAGTGTTTTATATTTAGATTGCGGCTTATAGTTCCCACATCTTCTGAATGAATCATGAGCGAAATTCTCAGATATTCTTACAGCCACAAACAGAAACGCCATTTTTCCATCATTTTTTTCTGCATCGATTGGTTCATGTGAGGTTTGACAGGCGCCCTTTTCTGCACTATTTTAATGGTATCCAACTGGAGAATTGGCTCCAGCAGCTGTTTGTCTCAACAGAGGCCATGTTCTAATATTCACATAACAGTAGCTGATGGAAATAGACACATTAATTTGCATTTTCTGGTGGCACTTTTTTTTTTTTTTGAAAATTCAATAAAATTTGGGCTAAATTT
>JAJHUR010084652.1:0-10922 GCA_027495735.1 Lutjanus campechanus
CACACACACACAAAAACCCACCTTTGTCACAAATATTCCCAAACCATATCCAGAAACTAATTAAAGAAACGTCTGAGATGGCCGAGCTCTGGATTACAACCAAGCATGTATAATGCTGGAGGGATCACCAGGAAAACTCCCACACATTATTGATTTTGTGATGAAAAACACATTCCTTGTATCCCCTATAATTGAGAATAACAGTGAGGCAACATGAAATTAATCAATACCTAGATTTTTCTTCATTTTTTTTTTTTTTTGCTGTGTTATTCAACTGCTTCTTCTTGCCTTTGTTGTTTAATTTCCAGCTCTGTGTCACATCTTGACGTTTAATGACTGAAGGCTGCCTTTATTGTAACATGTATTCATGAAATGGATGTATGAAACCTTCTCCTTCCTTCTCATATTACAGCCGCGCTCGCCATCCATCCTCATTTCAAAAATTAAGAGGCGTTTGGGGAACAGCCACCCCCCACGCCAAAACGACAGCCACAAACCAACCGCTTATTAAAAGCTCTGGGCTTATTACAATGGATAACCTTTATTTACTTTCATTATACTATTAAACAACAAGAGACTATTAATTTCTCCCACCAAACTACAAGTCGGACCCATAAAGCAAAAGCAGTCGCCTAATTGAGTTCATTTTAATTTCTCTCCAATCGGGGCGAATTACGCAGGTGATAAATCAGTGGGACAGGCCTCACCTCCAGAAGAGGGCCTAATTTGCAGCTAATTACAAAACTGATTTCTACTGGAAGATCAATACCAAAACGAATTGGAAATGACTTGCAATCACAAAGAGCGTCAGGGAGAGTATTAAAAGGCAGAGGGAAAAGGGTTAGACTAAAAAAGGGGGCAAGTAAGGGAAGAAGGAAAAAAAAGAAAAAAGGAGGCCAGGAACAGTCTAGAAAAATCAGGTTTAATTTAATGCAATATTAATCAGAGCACTTTCCCTTTCATGGGTGCCTCACGTTTTTTTTCCCCTCTTGCCCTATTAGCCAGTGTCTGGGTTCTGTAGCGAGGCATTAAAAACCCATTCTGGAGATGCAAAACTCAATGGATTCACCCCTCCCACACTTCTGCTAGCCATTTGGTCATCCCTTTCAGACCTATCTTTTCAGTTTTCCCCCTTCTGCCCTTTATCTGCATGATAAAACGTCTGTTTGGCGTCTGAAGCCTCCGAGAATAGAGGAAAACATCCGACATTGTGCCAGTGAACAGTTGTAGCAGACAATTAGAGTTTATCGGTGATAGTGGCAGACAAGAGCGGGGTCACGGGCGTCCCCCTGTGGGAGCGCGGCCCACTGAGCCACTCAGGCTCACACCGGGCCCCGGACAAACATTGTCAACACTCAGACTCCGGAAGTCTCATCTCATTAAAAAAACACCACTGCTAACATCTGCCAGGAGTGTCCTTTTAGAGGAGTTACAAAAAGAAACATGAGAGATGAGCAAGAGGAGGGATTACTTTTAGATTCAATAAAATTAGCTGGTCAGTTCACCCAAATTACAAAAAGACACATTCGGTTTTATTTGCTGGTAATTTTGTGGAGCTCAAAGTAGGCCTAATGAACATTTTTTCTTTAGAAACACTTCCAGAAACAGTGTCCCAGTTACTCTGGATAATCCACAGACTTGGCTGCAAACGGTTTTTAATAGAGGTACTTTCCACTCAGGAGACAGACCCAATTAAAACCGATTTCTGTTGATTACCCAGAGTAACCAGGACATTGTTTCTGGACACTTTTTGGCACTAAAATATAAATCTCAAGTGCTGAAAGCTGACATGAAAAGCCCGGTCAGATTCATAGTCCTGGTTACTTACTTTGTAATCAGATATGTTCAAATTTAAATCATAACTTTGCCTGATGTAGTTTGACTATTTATTATTTAAGCTGCATTTAGAAGAAACGTTCTGTTAATAAAAAAGAAGAAAAAGGAAGATTGAGTTTTAAAAAAAATGAATTAAAGGTTCAGTTCACCCAAATTACAAAAACACACAATTGTCTTTTTTAAATATATCTGCCTCTGACTTTAATGCTTTGTTTGTGGAGCTCAAACTGATTATTGAACATTTTTATTTAAAAAAAAAAAAAAAAACACTTCCAGAAACAATGTCCCAGTTACTCTGGATAATCCACAGACTTGGCTGGGAATGTTTTTTTTTTACTGGAAGTACTTTCTAATCAGGAAACAGTGCCAGTAAAAAAGATAAAAGATTTCTGGTGATTATCCAGGACATTGTTTCTGGAAAGACTTTCTGGCACAAACTGAAATATGTCAGTGTAGCACTGAGCATCAAAAATCTCAACTACCAAAAGCTTTGGTTACTTGTTTTTTGAAATCAGATCTCTTAAAATCATGACTTTATAATTTTTTTTAGACTATCTAGGATTTCATACTGTGTTAAGAAAACATCAAACATTTGAAAAGTTTGGCTTCGTTTGTTAAATGAAGAAAGGTTCTGTTAAAAAGAGACAGAACAGTAAGTAAGAATAAGTTTTAAAAGTTTTGGTATTGATACTCAAGGAATTGTAGTTGATTGACTGATTTTATTTCCGGCAATAAAAAAGAAAATTAATACAGGATATGAACTCAATGAACTCAATGTAATTTTTTTTTTTTCAGAAAGTGTTACACAATAAATTTTTTTTTAAAAAGCTGGTATGCTCATTTCCATTGTGGTCCTGGCTGGGAGGATGTATGGAAAGCTCATACTTTCAAAAACACACTAAATACAGACACTATATACAATCTAATCAGGAAAATTACAAAAAAAATTATATCAGGCAATAAATAGTCAAAATGTGTGGATCCTGCCACAAGACAGACAGTTTGATCTAACCTGCCCCTACACCACTTTATTTTTACACATATTGGCGCCAGTATTGGAAATTTTCAACGATACAAAGCTCTACTGTTTTTTTTAAAATTAATTTTAATTTTCAGTGTGTCTTTTTTTTTTCAATTAAAGCAGCACAAATTCCCCTCAACTCTGATAAAGTAAAGTAAATTAAAGGAACTTAAAGGAAACTGAACTTTCTGGAGAGAGAGAATCTTTTAGGCACATAAAACCAAACTCAAAACTTGCAAGATGGTCATTGGTCATTTCATGACCTCATTTCATTAATGAGGTCATGAAATGAGGTTATTTCATTATCTCATCACGAGGTCATGAAATTTAAAGGTGTTTCAGACTCTAAATTGAAAACAAAACTTTGATAAATAAGATTGAAAAAGGGGCAAAAGTCATACTATTTAAGATTTTCAATGTTATTTTGAAAAATTAAAGCAACACAAATGCACAAATTCCACTCACCTCTGTTCAAGTTGAGATGGAAGTATCAGAAGTGGAAATCTCAAAACTTAGGTCTGCATCGTTGATCTGCTTTGCTATACCACTTAAAATATTTATTTTTTGTGTCTGTGTCTGTGTGTGATTTGGGTGAACGATTCCTTTAACACAACATATAAATGCGCACAAGAAGCAAAACCTCAGAGAGCTGAAAGGTTACAAAAAGTGCAAGTTGTACAAGTGATTCTATTCAGAGATAAGAGGTAATGAAATTTAAAGGTGGTTTAGATTCCAAATTAAAAGCAAAAAGAAGGGGGAAAAAAAGGTGAATGGTGTCTCTCAAACAGGGCCACATGGTGTGCCTGTAACAAAGCAGAACTGCTTTCTCCCTTGGCTGATCAGGGGTAGGACTGCAGTCAAGCACAAAGGGCCAGCTGACGCCTTGGCTTTTCACTCATCTCAAAATCCCACTTCCTCTCAGACAATACCAAAATACATTCATGATATGCTTGAACTGCCACCCTGCAGCTTGAACACACACACACACAAGCACGCACACACAATGCTCTCATACAAATTTATACTCGCGCAGGCCTGTGTGTGTGTGTGTGTGTGTGTGGAGCGCTTAATGGAGGAGGAGAAGGGAGGATTTCCATCTAGGTATTGTTTGGTTGTGTAATGATTCAACTGTCCTTTTCCCAGGCTAATGAGTACTCGCTCCCTGCCCTGAATTCCAGCCTGGACGAAGTCAAACCCAGTTTATCCTCTAGCGCCAACCCAGACCTGGGCCCCAGTGTGTCGCAAAGCTACCCTGTAGGTAAGATCAAGTGCCATACAGTACGCCTTTATGCTGCTGAGCGAGCCACAGCTTCAGCTGAGGGGGTTTGAACAATCCCAGTGAGCATTTTCTGGTGAAAAGACTTGGGGGAAAAAATGACTAAACTCAACGTTGAAAAGACGTTCAGAATTTTTAAAAAGTGAAAGTGGAAGTTTTTTCACCAACTATTTGAGGAAATTTATTGAACGTTCACATTTAGACCATATTTCACAGGTTTTTCAGCCTCCACAGTCTGCAAATAAAATGCTATCATCACTTTCAGGCCTAATTAAGAAACTACATTGAAATTTCTCAGTTGGAAGCCAAAAATAAAATTTTGCCACACATGTCTCAAACCTTTGCCTGATGGAAACCCTTTTATGGATATGAAACCTAGTAATGTTGTTTCCTGTGAACTTTTATGACTAAAATGTCATCTATAGGCTGAGCTAAGAGCTAAGTTTCGTTACTAAGAGCTACATGTTGGGCAATTTGATTAATTAGCATAGTGAGGCCAGTAATTGGAAATGAAAATGGCTATAATTTTGCTTTTAGTTAACTTAGAAAGGTGATCGAGTCCATCGTTGTGATTTCCCAAAAGCCCCAAATCAAGTCTGTGATGATTTTTTATTTTTTTTTCCTTTATTTTGCTTTAGTTTATTTTGCTAATTACACAAATTGCCCAACATGCATTTCTCCATTTCAATCATAAAAGTTCATGGGAAACACTATTACTGGGTCCGAAGAAATTTCCAGTAGACTAAGGGTGTGTACACGCACAATAAGTGACAACAAGTAGCGCATTTTCTTTATTTTACATGAAGAACTTTTCCCATCATGTCGTCCTAGAAGCGTCTTGTTGGCACCATACAGTCTGTTCATCATATTCACACGGTTGCCAATTTTTGTGTCACATCACGCTCAAGGTTGGAAGCTAAAATATTGTTAGCAAAAGGATAATGTTATTGTAAATCATTTAAACATACAAAGTCTGACAAATCGTTGTCATCTCACTGACTCCTGATTGATCAACAACTGAAAAGACAAAGGACAGTGAAAATCGGAGGGGAATCGGGGCTGTATTTCAAACTAAAACAACGTATTTGAACTGCTAGCATTAACATTAACCACCTCTTAGCTTACATTTCTGTGATAGTGAATCATGTTAACACTCTCTGATGATAATGTTAGCTAGGAAGTGGTTGAATATATGTTGTTTTAGCCTGAAATATGGCCCAGAGTCCCTCCAGATTTTCACTATCGATGGTCTTTTCAGTCGCTGATCAATCAGGAAGCGGTGACATGATAATATTTTGTCAGATTCTCCATGTTTATACAACTTGCAACCTGGAACACGGCAGTACGACGTTTGAGCGTGAAGTTAGAGGAAAATGGCTGCAGTGTGATTGTGGTGCATATAGTTTGTTTTTCCTGACTTTTCATATGAAAAATTAAATGCGTTTAAATTATTATTATGAATTACATCTTCATGTCGACCTGATTTCACCTGACTTTGGTGAAAAACCTTCACAGTTAAAAATATTGTCTCACTGTCAATCTACAAGTGAACAAATTATCAGAAATATTTAACGTTTTTGTGTTTTGTGGCACGTTGATGTTGTAACTGCATTTTAACAGGTTGAAAACATGTTCAGACCAAATATCAACCAGTTATCAACTAGAAATCAACATTGAGATCCTGGTTTGTGCTCACTGGGATGTGAAAGACCAAAAAAAAAAATGCTTGTGCAATTGACAAAAAAAAGAATAAAATGTGTGAAAATAAAAGTAAACCAAAAAGTTAAGTGTGAAGACTTTTTTAATACTGTTTCACTCTGAGCTGAAAAGGTGGTGCGATGATGCCATAAAAGCTTAGCAGCTGTCCCCGGTCTGTTTTTTTGCTGAGCAAGCACGGCGATAAGAGAGATTGTGGAGTCGGAAAGGGGTGGGGTGAGCTGTTCAGTCACCGCTGGACAAGGACCTTTGGGTGTCAGCACATCAGAACTATGACTGTGTATCAGAGCAAGGTCTCGTGGAGAAAAAAAAAAGAAAAAAAAAAAGGGGCCACCATGCAGGAGTGACTGCTTGTTGGCTGCTGCTGTGTTGCTCCTGTGATTTGTTCGCCGGGAGACAGTTTGTGTGTCTCAAAGCACGAGTAATGTGCCTCGGTAAATACGCTCTGGCATTTCTGCCGCCTAACTCTAACACCATGATCATTTATTTCACCCTCCCTATCTCCCTCTCTCCCCCCCACTCGTCGTCTCCTCTCCTTGTCACAGTTAATGACTGCCTGGCTAATTGAAATATTGTTTCGTTGTTGCCGTGTTATTACCAAGAAGAAGGTTAAGTTTACTGAAAGTTTACGATGACTGTCGGGGGCCTGAGATTAATATACAGAGCTTTTATTAAAATTCATATAATTATGCAGCAGCCATCAAAGGCAACGAGTTCTGCGTGGGGGAGGACAGGGTGATTGAAAATTGCAGCAGCCCCCCTTCTCAAATGATAGCCAAGCAGCCTTATGAGAAAAGAAAGGGCCCTTTTCTCATTAATATGTGGGAGGTAGATTTCCCCTGTAAGGCAGGCCTCCTGAGAAGAAAGGTGTGTGTTTGTCCTTTGTGCACTGATGGCCCCTGTAGAAAGCAGGTCTGGCTCTGCAGGCGGCTTTGTTTGCACCTGGGATATTTTAGATGGTCTCTGCAGAGAGAGGGTCTCCTTACTGCTTTACAGGTGCAAAGAGACATGTAGAGGAAGAATGATGGGATTGTATGCATATCAGTGCGTGTGTCTGAGTGTGTGTGTCTGTGTATGAGAAGCACATTAGTTGCTTTTGTGATGGTAAATAAGTTTATTCCATGCCCTTTCGCCAATTCGCTCACTCAGCTTAGTAAAAGTTAATCGTAAACAGCTTGCACACAAAACTTTTAATGTGCACAGTAAATAATTTTGAGCTCGTTCAATTTAAAACTGTAAGTTAATTGAACTTAGGTATGATAATTAGTTTACAAAGAGATTTGTAATCGAGTAACTGAACTTGAGTAAAAAAAAAAGTTCAATGAACTTTAGCTATTAAGTTGAACCAACAACTGTTCAGTCACACTGGCGAACATTACAAACATATTTGAGTTACTTCTCCTTTTTGAGTGGTACAGTGAAAACGTTAAGTCAAGTTTATTGTAAACAGCTTGCAAACAAAAACTTCTAATGTGCACAGTAAACAGTTTTGATGAGATTCAGCTTAAAAATATAAATTAACTGAATTTAGGTTGAATAATTACTTTAAAATCTTAATTGAGTTTTGTAAAACCAATTGAGTCAAGTTAACTGAACTTGAG
Source organism: Lutjanus campechanus (assembly GCA_027495735.1). Lineage (NCBI taxonomy): Eukaryota > Metazoa > Chordata > Actinopteri > Lutjaniformes > Lutjanidae > Lutjanus > Lutjanus campechanus. Next base: position 7,451 of record JAJHUR010084652.1, read on the forward strand.
AAAACATGTTTAATAAGTTTAAGATAAGTTAAGCTGACCCAACTGTTCAGTCACCTTTTACATTTCCCCAGTTTGAAGAGTCAGTTCTTCATTTCACACAAAGAACTTTCAGCTCCGGTTGTATCTCACTAACTTTACAAAAACAGTTAGTGTCTGAGCTGCCATTAAAATTTTGAAGTTAAAATTGGTTCAATGCAAATGGACGTCAAATTCAGTTGTACTTGAGAAAACAAGATCAATAAAATTAAGATATTTAGTCGAACCAGCAACTCTTCAGTCACACTGATGAACATTACATACAAATTTAATTTCCTTTTACATTTTCTCAGCTTGAACAACCAGTTCCTCATTTCAGTCAAAGAGCTTAAATTTCTTAAATTTTAAACGAGTAAGGGGCTGAATTCAGTGTTAACCATGGATTGCAATGTTTTCATTATCGTGAACGCAAGCAAATATGACTTATCTTAAAATGTAGACGCACAGCAAATTTCCATCATATATATTTTCCTCAAACTATGCAAAATAAGGTTCTCAGGAGAGTTTTAATGCTACCACAATGCATGCTGGGAAGTATGTCAAATATGCTGCACCTGCACTCAAAAAATAAATGTTGATTTGACTCATTTTTACTAAATTGTGTGCACAAGAAAGTAATAAGTGGGTCAAAACAGGAAATTGCTGCAGTTTTATGTAGTGTGGAAAACATTTTGTGTTCAGCAACTCTTGTCGTAATAATGTGTTTTTGTTCTGTTAAGTGAACACAGATTATTTAGTTTATCGAAGAAGAAATTGACTGCACATCATATGAACACAAAACGATTGAGTACATATTTTTATAACCATTTTAGCTCATTCATCTCCCAAAATATATGCTAAGTGCACAACGTATGTGTTGTTAATTGGTCTAAAGTGATTAGACGACATCAGCTTTATACATCTTTTTTATAATCAATTCAATACTTGCTGACTTAACAGAAAAGAATTATGTCAGTCTCATGTTTTCATGTAAGTCCTCAACATTTGTGCGGACAAGACTAAAATCTTTGTGTCATGGATGAATTTACAGTGTCGAGAAATAAAGGTCAAACTAATGGAGCAAACATCACTCTGACTTCCACTTGGTAATTAGTATTTAGTTAGTGGCTCCTCTGCTTGGTTTTCCCTCAGCGCCTGCCTGGCTGCCTGTGTGGATATTAGGTGATATTCAGGTGTGTGGTCTCTCTAATGGCTGAGTATTACAGTTTACTTGCCAGCGATAAGCCTACCAGAGGAATTTTAAGCCATGCAAAAAGTAGTAAATTATCTGCAGTATTTAGGCCGAGATCCAATTTCAAATTAATTGTGTCTTTACGGGGGAAAGAACTGGAGATTATGTTCATCCTTAAAATGTTTTCGAACACCAATTAAAACGCCTGCAGTTATTGATCTTGTTGATTTTATGTCCCGGAATTTGCATAATCTATTAAAAATGAATGATTCATGAAGTGCTCATTGCCAGAGATCGGGATTCTCAGTGAAGTGAAAGACTTCGGAGATAGAAATCTTTTGTGTCCTCTGCTTATCCTATTAAGGCTCAAAAGTACCTGCAAAGCAGGCTCAAATAAGAAAGGGATTTAAGGGCATTGTGCACATCATCGAAATTCAGAGGCAAGAAGCCACTTCCATTAAAACAGCTTTTTTCTCTCTCCCTCTCCTCCACATTAATGCTGTATTACCTGCTAAATAGTCCCTCTTACCCCATAAAAACACCAAAGGGTTCCATGAATATGTGGATAGGACAATTGCATATTGTGAGGTAATTTCTATTGTTGATATGGGAAGTAATTTCTTTGATGAATTCCCTTCGAGAGATGGATTTCATCTCAAGTGCTTCTTATTCTTGTTCATTCGAACTGCTTAAAATTCAAATAGTGTGAGCCGTGGGTGAATTTATGAATAGCAGAAGGAGGAGCCCTGAACTTTTTTGTGTATTTTGAGAAATAAATGGAGAGATGGCCTTGATACGGCCAATTGTCCACTATTTCTATAGAGAGTTTCTGTATTTTCTGAAATTAGCCGGAGCCCACCTGTTTTCTTGATGGTGCTTCAGACTTAAGAGCCATCTTTTTGAGCGCCGAGCGGATTCCCTAGAGCACTCAGTGGGAGTTTTACACATCTCCACTCACTGACTGCATACTGAAGACTCTTTAAACGTATTCCCTGCTGGGCCTGTTAATGGAGGCCTCCGAAGGCTTAAAGCCCCTGTGTCAATGACACTTCTCCTCCTCAAGCAGCTGCCAGCTCCAAACACTCCTTTATCCCCTCCTGTCAATTCTCCAAACAAAACTTCATCCAGCAAACACAACTATTAAAGGGATAGTTCCTATTATTTAACTGGGGGAGCACATGATAGAAAGGATCCAAGGTGAATTTTACTGAAATAAAGGTCGGCATCAGCAAACTGTTGTTAGTTTATTTCCTCTTTGTTCTACTCTATATTTTTCCCCTGGTCATCCACGCCTGCCCCCCGGCAGTGGCTTCATACCCCCCCAGTCTGGGAACCACTGAGAAAAAAAGTAACCTCTTTAAAAAAGATCCATCTAAAAAAAAAAATCAATATCACTTTAAATGTACATAATTTTTTACAATATTACCTTGTCATCAGACAGCCTTTGCTATAACTAAAAGCTAAATATCACTCTCTCCAAACCAACCAAACTCCACTGACGAAATCAGTCATTTTACCTCACAGAACACGTGAGCTGCTTGTCTACTGCTGCCCTGATCAGTTAGTTTGTTTGTGTTATTTTGTGACTTCTGTGTTTAAAAAAAAAATAGCTCAAGATCCACAAAAGTCACACAACACAAACAAACTAACCAATCAAGGCAGTAGTAGACCAGATACTCCCATTCTCTGCGAAGTAAAGTGACTGCTTTTGTGAATGGAGTCTGGTTGAGTGATATTTCACAATATAACTGTGGTTTCCCACCATAAAAGGCGTCTGATGGTGAGGTAAAGTGGTGAAAATATGCGTATGCGTAATATAGCGTATACTTAACTGATTTGAACTGTTTTCAATGGGCCTTTTTTAAAAGTGGATATAACATGTTTTGCTGCTGATCCTGTCCACAGCACTGTATTACTTAGCATCCGTGCTGGGGTGAAACTGGGGCGTCTCAACCAGCATCCTCTGCAGGTAATACACTGACTATCCATAAGTACCTCATACAACAACACTTCAGATAATCCGAACTATCCCTTTAACATGCAATTAGGGTGAGTGAGTGCTCTCAGGGTGAACTGCACAGAAAGTATCGAGACCTGCTGTTGTCCAGTGAGCAGCGAGCAAAGATCAGACAGCGAACCTGCCGTCAGTGACGTGTGGCCTCATGACAAACCGCTCTCTGTTCTCCCCACAGGCCCAGGCTCTGAAATTAATGCTTATTTCGTCTTCACAAAAGCAAACTAACCTTTGAGCACACATTTGATAAT
>JAJHUR010084653.1:0-29358 GCA_027495735.1 Lutjanus campechanus
ATAAACAAATCTAAACAACCACTTAAAAAAAACACACACACAATGCACATGGATAGAGAAACCACCAAAAATAACCTGCTCTCCACGGTTGCTAGGACATGGTTGGGTCATTTGAGTTTTCCCCGCTGGCTCCTGTCGTTTGTTTACCCCCACACTTCCTGAATGCTGATGGCAGATAGTCTCCTGGTTTATACAAGTGGAAGGAGAAGAAAAACAGCACACTGCTCTTAGAGGCTGCTGCTGCTGCTGCACGATGCGGAGGAAGAGGAGTAGGATGAGGGGGAGGGGGGTTCAGTATCCCAGTAACCACGGGAACAGCACAGAGGGGTCACCTGATGTCCACATGTGATATTTACCACGAGGCGGTGATGGAGTGTATATCAGAGGAGGATGACAACAGCTTTAACAGGCTTCCTCTCCATCTGCTCTCCATCTGCAAAACTTTCAAAATGGAAAGAAGTCCCAGAATCTACATGAGAACCCGTGTATTATGCTGTTATTGGTCAGAAAAAGCAGATGAGAAGAGGAACTCCTTAAGAATTAAAGTTACCAGTCAAAATTAATGTTAAGTGTTTTTTATCACATATGTCATCTATATGCCAGTATCTGGCTCAACAATGACAAAAAAGTGATTTTCTATGTATTCTAAATGTTTTTTTGGAACATCATTTCCCAGAAAAAACTTTTTTTTTTAAGTTAAAGACTCACGTGGCACTCATGTTGACATACAAATTTTATATTGAATGTACAAGAGAACAACTTTCTAACTTTATGGAGAAAATATTTTCTGATTTTCCCTCTATGTTCACTGGCTGCTCAGTTTCAACTCTTGGCGATTTCATCACAAGTTTCCTGATGGACAGATAGCTTTACTTGTTGCTAAAGTAGCTAACTGTTGCTAACTGTAACTGTTGCCAGGCAATGGAACTGGACAGAGAACAAACAGATAGTAGTTTACTATCTAATTTACTAATTACATAGTTTCCTGATTTACATGTTGCTAAATTAGCTAACCCCTAACTGCCTTTAGCTCAGTTAGCCATGCAGCTGACTCATGCTGCCTTCAAATGAGATCATGTTTACTGTTCTCACAAGAAGAGTCAATCTAGGGTTATCAGATCCTAATAAACCAAATGTGGGACACATTATCGATGTTAAAGGGTCTAAAATTTCGAACGTAAAGAAATAAACATTTCTATCTCATGGTTTGCCATCTGGGTAACCCACAACAGGCTTCCATCATATTAGGCCTAAATTTGAATAGCTTGTGAATTCAGGGGCACCGCCAACCTTCCCCCGTTCCCTGTCTCCCCATCTATCCTAGTGTTTTGACTTTTGAAAAGTAGAGCCAATCAAAATGTGGGACATCATCTCAACATATATATTGATGAGACAAGGGATAAAAATGGTGTGCAGTCAAGTGGGACACTTGGTCACCCTAAGTCTATCTGAACACACATCTTGTGGTATGACAAGGTGAAAATTTTCTGAAAGTTTCTGAGTTCACAAGGTGCGTACATGCCTTCCCACTTGGTAATAACCAGTTGACAAGTTCCATTTTAAGGCAGCATCAGTCCCGGGGGTGTCAGGAGCCAAACCCAGTGAGAAAACCACCTGGGTGCTATATTCCCTATCGTCAAACTGGCCTCCATTCATCTCACAGACTGTGTTCATTCCCAGTCTGGGCATGTTTACTGGGAGCTCCCAGTCCGGGAAGACTGAGCTAATAGGACTGTTTATCCATCCATGGACTGCTATGGCACATTCTGCGCTACTAGCTACCGTAAACGCCAAGCAATATCTGCAACAGTCCTTCCTAGCTGCTGTTTTTTGCAGGAACATGTAATATGCATAAGCTTAAGCACTCTGCTAGTCGCTTCATGGGAACTTTAGGGTACACAGAGAAAACACTAACAGTAGGTCAAGAGGGGGACTTAGGGGTAACATTACAGGTGAATGGAAGACTAACAGAAGTAAAGGGTAGAAGGGGCAGTCTGGTAGTGGTTACAGATGATGGAGAACACCCACAGATGCTAAATCTGGGAGAAGGACACAGTTTATAACGCAGCACAAATAAACGCCTTGCCTTTCAACAGTCCATTTGAAGTGCACTGCCAGCGCAAAAACCTGTGCGAGATCAGTCTGCCTCTCCAGAGGGATAAAAGCCAAAGGCCCCATTTCAACGAGCCTCTCCTGAGACAGACCCCTATTCATGCGGCCTCTGAATGCTTTAGTTGTTGCCAACCACGCGGTTTGTCACTTGGCGAAAAGGAGTTTTTGAAAAGAACTTGCCGGGGATGAAGGATCTATGGCTCAGGTCCACTGTTCGGATGGTGTTTATCTGTTTTAGTTACTCGATAGCAAAAAGACAGAACCATCTGTTATCATTCCCAGATCCGTAACTGCATTTGCCCATCCATCTCAGAGCTCAAATACAATAAGATGGCAGTTAGCTCAGATGATGCATTACAGGCTGGGAGAGAGCCTGTAGAGCACAGTAAAAGTGCCTGTCACAGCTTTCTATTCTACTTAAGAGCTTTGAACTGCACCATAAAGTCATTACATGATTGGAAAAAAATGCATGGGAAGATACGGAAGCCAAATTTAGTAATCCAGCAGTCTTTGCAAGAATTATGACGGTGTTGAGCTTATAAAATGTTTTACTGTTTAGTAATGGCCTTTGGTTTTAAACAAAGTGACCTCACTGGGGAGGATTTGTCTGATAATGTATGTTTAAACCATGTTTTCTTTTTTTCCTTGGGTCAAACAATTTATGGTTGTGTGGCTTCCAAACACTGCAGGTGAGGACAGGATAAGAATATTATGATAGATTAGAGGGGAAAACAAGATGGATGAATGAGATGCACTGACATCTTAAATCTTGTTAGGATGCTCCAGCGTTTGAACACTTCAATAAAATACATTTGTTACACCAATAAAGTGAGTTATAGTTGCATAAATTGAATTGAGAATGGAGGTGGAATGCTTGTTTATCTGACCGCTTGTCTTATCTTAAGTGAAGATTTACCACCTATTTATTTGTTGGTCAGTACAGAGTCAAACACAAGCAAGTCATTGTGGAATTTAAAGTCTGAGAACTTGCAGCGATTAGATTTCATGCATAAAAAGGCTAACTGAAATTCACAATCTAAATTTAAAAAAACCACAGACTTAGTTTAATGACGTAATTCCCTCAGTCAGATGACACATACCGTACATGAACCAGAACAAGTTTCATTAACAAAACTCCAAGCTGTAAACTTGCCCTATCTCAGGTTCAATATCCAGCCTAAGAGCCAGGACATATTCTGTGAGGGTAGCCAAAGTAAACCCACCACAGCCTGGCCCATTCTCAAAACCCTGTGTCACATATCCATGTCTCGATCTCAGCCCCACATCTGACATGATTCATTGGTAGGGAGTGCTTTGTGCCAGGCTTCTTTATCGCTGTGCTGAAAAGGCTGAAAGATCTCTCCCGTCCTGAAAAGATAAACTGTGTTGTCGGGCTGGGCACTCGGAGGGCTCAGACAAGTGGTTTGGGACTCAAAAGACGGGGGCAGGGGGATTTTGCTACCAATGCTTCCACCAGGGGTTGCTGGGAGGAGAAGGGCCTCCGTCAGAGACGATGGTGGGGCTCAGCCTCTCCGAGCCTGGAGGACCCCAAGGGAAAAGGAAGCAGTCCAGAGAGCGGGGGACTCTCACGGACAGTCAAGAAATTTTCCCACAATCAGACACACAAACAGAGCCGCACAGGGCAGCGCAAAGGACCCTTGTCCACCGAGGAGACAGAGGGAGGGAGGGAAAGAGGAGGAAGATCTGATAGTTACAATAACATAGCCCAAAGAAGAACATCCTATGTCATATTTCTTGCAAAGAGGCCCCTCACAGTGAATGCACTCTGTTCTCTGAAGGATACCCAGCAGTCCAGGCAAGGCCTCAACAGTCTTCCAGGCATGTCTAACCTGTAAGTAACCTTAAGTAAATTTTAGAACCTTAGGGGGCTGGAATGGGCCTCTACCAGATGATTTGGCCAAACCCACAGAGTTCATTGGCAAATGACCTCATTAAGGTAATCTGTTTCCCGCACAATCCATCGCTACAAATACCATCTGCTAGGCATTAAACGGGGTGTCAGGCCACTGAGGACATCTGGATTGTTAGCGTTGAAGAGTTTGGGCTAATTTCAGGAGGATTTGATCCTGAGAAACAAACAATGCACGATAAAAACTCAAGGGCAGACAACGCAGGCCAAATGATTTGTCGTCAGCTTGGCAATGGAGACCAAATCTACTCAATTTGCAAGCAGAGGAAATTCTCAGGTTAAAGAGAAACTGGCTGAACTTTGTTGTTAGGTCTGAGGTAAAACAAAGCCACATGACTCCAGATGGATTTTGAATGCCATTAGCTACCCAACCCCGACATGTCAAGATAATTAAATCTAAAGCACATAATGACAAGCTCTTTGTAAACACAATCCATTTCCTAGAGGGCCAGCCAGGCGACTGGAGCAGGTCACATGTCAAAGGTCACCTTTCACCACAGTTAACTATGTGTGGAGTCTATTCTCAACAAAAACATGGGTTTGACCTCTGATACAAAGAGCTGCATCTATTATGATCACCTCTCATGGCTTCTTTTCACAATTCCTCGTTGCCAGTTTTGAAAGAAGAAACAAAAGCAGAACCCTACTGAGGGAGCTGATAGCTTTGTGTTTTGACTCAGCAGTGTTTGCAGTCAAGTCCTTCAGTCATGTATTCCTACTGTCTCTGACCCAAGCCAAACTCACCATTCTATTTGCCATGTGATTGATGTCCTTCTCCTGGAAATCTAAAGGTTACATCTTGAGAAAATGTGGCATGCAAGCCTCCTTTCGAGTGGGTCGGCAAAAGTCTTCAAACTTCCTTTTATAGAAGTAACCCCCCGAGCTGGATATCATAGCCATTATAAATAAGAAGCTGGAATGCAGAAGGGGAAAAAATAAACATCCAAGCTGCTCCGTTATCTACACCCAGCTGTGCAGTTTAGAGGCCGATCCTTGGGGATGATGTCACGCTGGCATTGTGTTACTGTTAAAATAGCGTTCCTACAATTTTCTGTGGACACTAATTCATTCAAGTTAAGGCAAGTACAAATGTGAAGCTTGAATTAAGGTCACATAACCTTAACTGAAATAGTTCAACAAAGCAGCAACTGCAATAAATGCCAAATGTCACACTTTAGTGATCCCACGCCAGGCAAATTCATTTGTTACAGCAGCTCAAGAGTCAAAAGTGGAGGAAACATATCAGTGAATTAATTCTAATGATGTGGCAATAACTGCAATATTGAAATACCACACTATTGACATGCTTATATGCCAAGAAACCACAACAACCGCTACATTCCTGTTTTTTTCTTTTTTCATGAGCCTAGTCCCTTCTTGTTTTACACTTCAGTACCTGTTAAATGAATGAATCAATGCTTAAAAAAAAAATTCAACAAGCTATTTGAGGGGTCAGTAATGCTTCAAGCTCGAGGATGGACAAATATTGGTTGTGCGTGACCTGACATCAAACTTGGAAGCTGTAAGTTTACTATTTATTTTGTAGTCCAACCTGTTGAATTTCGTGTTTGCATGTTGCATGGTTAAAGCGTCATCTCACAGGCTGGGGCGATGTTGGTCTAACATTAATGTTATAATATTAGGGGACAGCAAAAAGAAACTGTGTGAACGTTAAGCCTCATTTAGAGCCAACTTAGTAATGAGAGTAGTAGGTTTGATATCAGTAACTGTTTTTCCATGTTGCTTTTTGTGTAAATGTATATTCAGCACTAATGTTAGCTCAGTTAGCACTAGCTTTATTGTTGTATGGAAGCCCATTTTGCTCAACACTGGTATACATGTGTGTGTGCGTGTGTGAAGGTAACAATATGGCTAAGTTTGAAAAGGAAATGGTCAAACTGCAGGATTACATTTGCCTGATAGTGTTGTCTAACTACGACTAACACCCAACACCTAGCTTGCTCAGACCGTGAAGTTACCCGCTGGGTAGTGAGGTGAGATCCTCATTAAACATTACACTAAGTGTTACTGCACCAAATTACTTCTTTTATCGTAAGCGAAGTAATTTGCAAACACAAAAAAAAGAATGGTGCTAATACCTCATACCACACTGTTGAGCCATCCTAAATGACCACACGGGAAATTCCTTTAGTGTAACTAGGCCAAAGTGACAAAAAAAAGTCTAGCTTATACTGAAATGAGGTGCTTTATGCTGGTCTATCATATGTGGACTAGTGTAGGTGATTATTAGTGATTCAAAAACCAAAGTCACAGCGTCCATGCATAGACAAGTCTGTCCACTGGATGGTGAATACAGACCATATTGTCAAAACAGAACAACTAAGAAACTAATGGGGTAATGCTGAATTCAGGTTTTGAGGAGTACCAAGGAGAAAGGGCCAATGGAGGAACATCTCCAGGTGCTGCATTTCAAGCTAATTTCGCAGGCAAAGTGAATCTGAGAAGTGGAGGTGAGTTGAAACCTGCAGCCGAGAGGATACGGGGGACTGACGCACTGGAGGTTTGATAAAACGATTCCATATGTGCTCCAGATCCCAAGTGAAAGAGCTGCTTTGTGTTCAGCGAGGCAGCACGCGCACAGGTCCCAAGTAGAAGCCCCCCTCTTTTCTTTCCCTTCCATCTACTGACAAAACCTATCTGGCCCTTTCTCAGTAGCTTGGGGTAATATTAGCCCAAGGTAGGGGCAGGAGCAAGAGGTTTGGATGCCTGAGTCTCAACCCTCAGTCCAGCAGCGTATTTTGACGGGAGCTAATTGCCTGTGACTACATGGAGACAGGGGACCGAAACAACCATTGCATTGAGTTAGTTGTCGGGAAAGTGGGGGGGTTGGAGGATAAAGGGGACCAAGGTCGGGAACAAGGAGGTAGAGGAAGGGGGCAGGGAGCTGTCAGGAAGTGAAGACATATTAGGATATTCTCAACCTCCATTACCCGCAGTGCTAAATCATTCCCAATGATGGGGAAATGATTCCTCAAGACATTAAAGAGGCAATCTTACATGAGCACCTGCTCCCAGTGTGTTTAGCCCCGATATGATTGAAGAACCAATCATCCGGCTATCGTGCACACTTCATGCAAAATACCACGTTTACTGTGGCCACAAGCTCCCCTCCATAGAATGAGAACAATGCATGGTGAAACCGAGACTTAAATTGCCTCTAATTTATACCAGTGGTGGAAACATGCAAGTCTAATCAGGTAGTCAAGGCAGCAAGCTACTGTTTCCAAAAACACTACAGTGGCGCGAGTGCATAAAAGTCTGGCTAACAATGACGCATTGTGCAGAACTGTGAAAACAGAACTTGAGGTGTCTATCCTATAATAAAGTATCTGGGGTTTATGAAGTTTTAATTAACCACATGATTGTGTAACCCATTTTTTTTATACGTTTGGAGAGTGGGTGTATGTGATGAAACTGACAGGAAATTAGACTGTAGGGACAGACTGAGGAGGAGGAAAACGGAGAGGGAGGGGTGGCGGAAGAATGCAAAGTGTCCTGCACTGTTTTGTTTGATAGGTCCCACTGGACAAGAGGTTTCCTCCTTCAACAGAGTGGTATGACACATGACCCATGGATGTTGGTTTTTCCAAGCAATCACAGTAAATAGATTCATAGTTTCATGACTTTACACACTGCAATAACTCCACTCAGATGGAAGAGAGATGCAAATCACAGAAAGAGAAAGTCAGCTTTGCAGATCTTCAGATTGTTGAGGTGAGGTGCCAGAAAATGTACATTAAGATCATATCATAACACTGCTTCACAGTTGGGTAACCCCAATGCTGATCTGATGCCAAGACTCTCTGGCATACTGGAGCAGTCCTGCCATGCTGCAGTTCCTCTCCGACTCAGGTTCTTCACAGCGGAAAACAGCCTCACTACTGTATGAGAGAAACAGACCAGAGCCTGTTGCAACCACCCATCAGCCAGCCCTGCCCACCCTGGCATCCCTGTGGCCAGCTGAGATAATGCTACTCCCTGAGGTAAAAGTAAAGCTAAAAAATCTGTCATCATCTATACAAAAGAAAGTTCAATCTTAAATGAATGTGTCCAAATCTGTATTTAATCTAGAATCCCCGATAAAAAACAGTCAACCTAAGCCATACTCTACAGGGATTTCCCAAACAGAATGAGTCTGAAAGGCAACATAAGGTTAAAGTTTTAAGATCTTCGTGCATTTATCTACGTGTAATGTCTCATGTTCAAAATGTTAACCTTCCCATGTTTTGTCTAAGCAACCAAAGAGCAATATAAGTTAACAAAAGGTCCCGTATGTAGGATTTAGTGACATCTAACAATGAGCTTGCAGACTGCAAACACCTTATTTAACCTTTCCATGTAGAAGCACCAACAGGGATGGCAAAACTCGCCCAAAATGCGAAAAGCCGTGTCTAGAGCCAGTTTGATTCTGGGAACACCAGACCTGCAAAAGATCTCATGGTTTTGAATCGTTTTAATCCAAAACCTGATCTTTCCTTAACCCTGCCTTGTAAAACATAATTAGTTTGTACAATGTGCACAATGAAGAAACAACATGTACAAATCTCACAAGACTTTTGCAAATTTAGGGTTCCCTTCTAGACACAATCAATTCTGAGCTACTATAGAAACATCTGCGGTGCAACATGGTGCCGTCTGCAGAAGAGGACCTGCGCCCTCTGTGGATATAAAGGGCTCATTCTAATGTAACAAAAAAATTATTCTTACTTTTAGGTGATTACACACTAATGAAAACAAGCTTATGAATATTATATTCCATTCCTGCCATATTCGGCCAGTAGATTTATGTAAATCTTTCACACTGGACCATTAAAATACTGCACATATCCAAGTTCTTTCCCATTGCAGGCATTGGATGCGTCTCTAACCATCCGTGCACAGTTGTTAGGGTGTTTTTGGGCATGTACACTGGACAATTTGTCTCTCATTTTGGATTTCAGAGTCTGACAGCTAGCAATAAAAATACTGTTCCAAAAGAAGCCCATTTTACACCCTTATCTTCAGAGATTTGGCACTGCATATGCAAGGCTGCACAAGTGTAATTGATGGTGTGAAAATATGGTTGCCCCCTGCTGCAGGAACAAATCTGTGAACCAAAGCAGTTTCGCTTTTTTTTACATGCACCAATAAACGAAGGTGCGATAAAGTAGGAGAGGTGGGGTTTGTGGGGGTCATAACCACTTGTGACTGAGGAACGGGAGGAGAAGAAGGGGGGTGTGGGGTGCACACTTTTAACAGACGCTGTGTCTGGTATAGGATTATACCCTCACAGCTAATTACTCCCAGACTCTTTCTCTCGGTGCCAGAAACTCAGCACAGATACAGTAAGCCGGCATGCTGCCTGCCTGCCTGTCCACCACACAAACAGAAGAGTGGGCTGGAGGCAGAGACTGGCATGAGGCCTTAAATGTGTACTGTGTTTGCTCAATGTGTTAGTGATGAGTTAAGGCCTGAATATACTCTCAAAAACTGACACACACATGGACAGGTGCGGACACCACAGATGGATAGTAGTTCCACTTTCTGGAGTCCGCTTGGAGTACGTCTTCCACACATGCATAGACGGTTTTCTATAGCTTGTAGAGACGTTTCAATACCTTCCTGATATCGATTCCGATACCTGAAATTTGTGTATAGGCCAATATCGAGTATTGATCCAATACCAGTGCATAGTCAGTTCAATCCACTATGTAAACAGTCTGGGATTTACCGAAGATCCTTACAAAAACAAACCGGATCAAGAGATAAAGAATGAAATAACAGCACTGGTTGTTCAATAACAGGGATTATGCTCAATATATGTACCAGGTATTCACAGTTAGGGCTGTGTATCATTACAAAGTGTTCGATTCCAATAATGGTATTGACACCAGTTTCGGAAAGTTTTTTTTTTTTTTCTATACCAGTTTCATAAAATCCTTTTTTGGAAAATCTAAATTATGTTACACAATATGGTACAATTACTCATTTTAAAAGAAAGAAGCAACTTAAAACCTGGGAGCAGCTTTTTACTCTGAGCTTTTTACTTAACCGTGATAACTGGAATGGAATGAAGAAATTGATGGAATATCTATCAAACATCTGAACAGTATAAGACTATATAAAAAAGATAAATAACTCTCAAAACGCCTCAGGTATCAAAAATTCGGTATGGAATGATGAGACATTTTCTGATATTTGATAGTATTGAAGAAATTCAATCAGCACCATAACAGTATCTAAGTTTGGTACCCAGCTCTACTCATGGCACTGCTGATCAGTTGGTCAGTCAGTAATTTAGTCAGTCAGGTTTGCAGCGTTGACCTTAGCTTCATTCAAACACCAACAACTCCAGGGGAAACCCCGCCACAAGTGGCTACAATAAAGTGGACTTTGCAGCACAATCTGATGCTGAGATAAAACCGCTGTTTCTCTGCACCACTGACCATAACATTTGGTGTACAAGACGCTGTTGGGAGGTACCAAAGTCCTATTTTAAGACATTACGTGGTATCAGATTGGGCCATAGACTTGACACTGATACCTAATGCTGCATTTTGGGCAGTATCAGAGGTATTTTCCAATACTGGTATCTGTATCGGAACAACCCTAGTAGTATGTTGTAGCGTAGTGGCCTCGCAGACAAATCACAGACATTTCTGTGTGGCCACAACAAATGGAGGTATGCGGATGACCGAACAGAGCCTTGGTGCACAAGTAGGGCTGGGCACCACACTCCATTTTGACAGTTATTTATTGTACTATAATTTTCTTTTTGTTAAAATTGATTTAATAAAATTTAAATCATAAAAAAGTATCATTCAGGAATTAGTATTAGAGCCAAGGTGTAGGTACCGGTATTGTACATTTTTGAACAATACTCAACTCAATGTACACCCTCTGATGACAAGATTTTTGTCACACAGATATGAGTTGATCTTTGCCTACTCCCAGATTTCAGATTTAAGGGTAAAGAAGAAAAAGCCTGCAATGCCTCTGCTCCTGCCTCATCCTGCCTGCCACACCAGTTTCTCACCTCACAGCCCCGATTGGCAGAGGCAAGTGCCAACCAAAACATCTGGCCCTGGTGGAAGTGAGTAAACCTCTGCCTCAGCGGCTGCTTGGTAACAATGGTCCTGTCTTTCCCCTGCTGGCCACCCTTTCCCAGTGCGGAGGAGCTCACACTGAGCTCACACTGGGCACACACACACACACACACACACACACACACCACAGCCATGTGTGGTCACTCCAACACCTGGTAACACACACATGCAGAAGCCACCCTGAGCTGAGCTTCCAGTCATCCTTCCGCCACAGAAACACTCACACAACCAAAAGGCTCTGTGTACCATCCGCTCTGTCAGCAGGGGCACAGCCAGAAGCAGAACACCTCAGCCCAGTGGCCTTGTTACTCTTGGATGTCAGACTTATTTTTCTTCCCTCCCTCCCTTCTGAAAACACACAGGTAGCTGGACAAGGAATACGCTGGATAATCAAAACAGAGGACCTAAAAATACTCCAGCCAAATCGCTGGAACAGCTGCTCCAGTCTGACTTGAGAGTAAACAGACAAATATTGCTGTTTTATATGTACAATTTTACATGCTTGAACCTGTGGAAAAGCTTAGAGCGTATTAAAAGCTCAGTGGATTGCAGCTCTGCTCATACAGCCGGCTATAGTGCACCCAGGGCTTTTTCAATAAATCCATCCAGCGCTGATGTCCATTAACACAAGTCTGTGGGCTTCAGAGGACAGCCTATTGATGCTTGTAGAGTATGTACATTACACATTGTTGAAAATTCCTTCCTCCAGCAGCCTTACATGGACAAATCCTGCAAGCCACTTACTCCCAGTGGGTTAGCACGATTAAAACGTAATTTTTATGTCATAATCCGTTCCAATCCTTTCACTCATATAATTTTTCTCTCTTTTACTTATTTCTCTGAACCATGGCCAAAAAAACAGAGGCTTACTTGACACTCCCAAGCAGCACAATCTGGAGGAATGTAGCAGATACTAAGTACTCCTTATGCAAATCTGTGTGGGTGGAGGAGGAGGTGGAGGAGGAGGAGGAGGAGGAGGGGATCATTTTGCGCTTAGCACGCTGCTGTGCTTGTAAAGCCTCAACAACTGACCAAGAGGACCCAACACTGCATCTCTGCCAGATGTTCAGCTGGATTAAACAGCTCTTGATGCCCAGACATCCTATAAACTGACTGGCAGGACGGGCTTTAAGAGGTACGGATGCCCCGAAGTGTCACTGTGCAAGTATTTCGATTCATTCTCCTGATTTATGTATCTGGAGCAAATTCAGAAACCGACCATGAAAGAATAAAAGCCTCAGCCTCCACCAATCAGCACTGTCCACATTCATTTCTGAAATTTAGACAGCCGAGTTATGAACGGACACCTGTTTTCTGTTACAGGAGCAAATATTTTGACATGTTGCTGATGTCTGGATGGAAAACACAACCTGAAAAGTTGCTGCAGCCAAATTTAGCTCAAGAGAATAGGAACTGCTGTCCACTGCAAGAAGAATCGAACATGACAAGTTAATTTATTCTCATGTGTAGAGTCTGAAAGTCAGATTTTTCAACAAACAAGAGAATATCATTGGGGATATAATTCACCTAATCTGCGTTAATTTTGGATTGAAAGATTTTCATAAATACTGTATTTTTTTTATTTTTTTATTTTTATAAGATTTTTGCTAAATTCAAGATATAGACATTCCATTTTCTTTTGGAGGAAAATAGTGGGGGGAAAAAACTGGGAAAAACTAGTCAGATAGAAAAATCTTTCACCTAGTTTTTACAAAATATAATGCATAAAAAGTCAACACTACATGATGCCTTGTTATGAGCAGACATTTCTTGCAGTATGACTGAGGCAGTCAGTGTGGTGACAGAGCAGCGCCCTCTATGGACGCTCACAGGTATTACAAGTCTGTCCATTTAGCCCAGTGAACATAGAGCCGCCTAATATCCAGGTCAAATGCACTGTGCATCATAATGCAGCCAGTCACTATATCACATATCGGTATTAATGAAGGAAAATTATCATATTGTCATCAAAGGTCAAACCTGGAGAAAAATAACCGACTGTCATACGCAGAACTGCATTTAAATATTTAAATGAAGCAATATGCATCTAATGGCGGCCAATATGTGTTTTATTTGATAAGAAGCAGGTGATATTAAGCTATTAATCATATTCCCTGTGATATTAGCGCAACCCTGGCAGGTTTCAGATCAGCTGTTGGATCTTAATTGACATGACAAACAGCAGCCAGTCAAAGCACATTCATGTTAAAGCCCAGGAGAGGTGTTTCAGTCAGGTTTTAGGTTGGAAAATGTAGCTAACTCCGTCCACGTTTCCAAGTAAGAATTTCCAGCCGACGGTTGCCTTCGCTTCCCCCGGCTGCTTGAGGGAGAAGCACCGGGGAGCGAGCACCATGACTGGGCAGCCCGCCGCTCAATTCAGCGTGATTTTCAGTCAAATTCAAAACTTACCTTCCTGCTCGGTTGCGGAGAAAACAGTCACTGGTGGGTAATAATAATCCCTTGTTGCTGTCACCAGGCAAATGCGAGCAAATCTCAGTGTGTCGGCGGGCTGAGTAAATCTAACGCCGATGCCCTGACTGCGCTGGCTGCTCCGTACGAGGCTGTTCATTCAGCTGAATGATAATGGAGAGTGAAGGGATTGACAAATCGGTCAAAACAGCAGCACCACGCCTCCCCTCTTAAAGCTACCGCACTCTGTCTGTCTGTCCGTCTACCTGTCTGTCGGTGTGAGTGTGTTTGAGGTGATGATAACCGACTCAAACATTTCAAGCGCACATCACTTCATGAATAATTAATTATCTTGTTCATGTTTTCATTGCTACTAGGAATTAATCAAGCAGCCACTAGCAGGTGGCTGCACTGATATTAAATGCTCCCTATACTATAGGTAGAGGTAGGAAGTAACTAAGTACTAAGTACGAGTATTTATTTTTTGATAACTTTTTACTTTTACTCTCTACATTTTAACTCAAGTATCTGCATTTTCTACGCCTTACACTTTCAGAACAGGCTTCTTAATTTAGTTTGAACACATTTGAGGTGAATTATTGATTATTTTTAATTTTGTATCATAGTGCCCCACCTTCCCGACGTCAAGACTGATTTCAACCTAAATGGATGTACAATAACGCAAAGAAAAGACAATTCCATCAGTGCAGGTCACACATGACAGACATAACAAGACGTAACAAGATGTCTCGCTGAAGGTGATCACAAAAATATCTTGTGCATGGAGAAAAACCTTCAGTGCCGTTCTTTGCCCTTCTTTCAATTAATAAGTATTCTCCAGTTCTGATACTAATACAAGATGATGATGATTCTTTATTTTCGTGTCATGCACAAAAAGTGCCCAACCCCCATGGGTTTATAAGACACCAAATACAGTTGCAGTGAACAAACATTTACCTTACAATACAAAAATTGCAGTCCATTTCATAGCTCGGTCTTAAACAGAGCATTCTGCCTTCTCTCCCAGGCTTGAGAAACAAAATCTGCCACAAAAAAGGTCCCCTTTCTAAAACACAACTCAAGTTTTGCATACTCATCCAACCAAAAAAATTCAACATCAATCGAGGACATTTTAGTGAAAAATACATCCCTTAAATCCTCATATGCAGGACAGCAAAACAAAAAGTGAACCTCATTCTCAATTTCATCAAGTTCACACAACAAACAGAGTCTTTCCTCTTTAGGAGTGGCATTAAACCTGCCAGTTTCTATGGCCAATGGTACTGAACTGAACTGAACAAGAACAGTTTTATCACATTTCTTGCAAAATCACAATATCACAATATTCATACATCTAAATTTTGTTATTATAAATCATCCTTTGTAATTTCTGAAAACAAAGTCAAGCTACACATTAATTCTAATAATACATAATAAACAAAACATAATTCTTTTTTTTTTTTTTTATCATTTTAACATTTTTATAACAAATGAACTGATTGATTTCTGTCTGTACTACTGATCCCCTGGCTTTACTATTGTATGTTTTATTGCTCTTTGTAAATAAAGTTTAATCTAAAAAATTAAAAAGTTAAGGCTCTGTCGTTAAAATTAGAATAAACATTTGGTGAATCATGACTTCTAAATTCAAAGTTTAGAACTTGATTTTGGACTTGTCAGTCTTGAGGCTTGAGTGCAAAACTTGAGACTTCTTTGTACTGTAATCATTGTGACTACAAACAAATTAAATTAAAGTTAAGTTAATTTTGAACAAGGTAAAATGTTTGCTAATGAAATAAGGTCCAATAAAGTTTCCAAAAAATAAAGGTCTTGCTGCCGCCCCAGCTGCTAAGCATTTAATCCTCTGAAATATGAAGAAACAGTATGACTGGCCGTGTTTTGATCTCCTCACAGCCTGTAATCCTTCATTAATTGCGAATTCTGGGCATCCACTTTGACCTGGGCTCTAACACGGCCATCACACTAATTTCATGTGTTTGAGAATAAAACAAGGCCCTGCTGTGATGTTTTTGAGCAGAGTGTGTGAGATAATTCCACAGCAAGTAATTGGTTTGTTGAAGGTCGGTAAACAACACTCAGAGTGTTGGAGAAGTGAGTTTGGTGGCCTGAACTGAACTCTTCGCAATCCGTAATTTGTACCCATGAAATGCCAGATCGTTCACACTGTGGAGGCTGCTTGGATGAACGAATCAGAGACTCGACAACTCTGACTGATGCTGCTCACCGAAGCTTTGAGGAAACTTGTTGCAGTCATAAAACAATGTTTAAAGCCTGGCAGGTCACCAAGGCATAACCGGAGAAATGCCTTCTGTCTCATGAAGATGACTTCATATTTAACTTTAATAACAAGCTACAACAACCTAACTTTGCAACACAGAATAGGTTAAAGGAACCAATTTTACAAATAAAGATCAGTTTTTCTTCATCATGAGAAGTACTATTTTAACCTGCGGAGGCTTTTTAAAGTTCGAACAAACTAACCCTGGTGGTGCTGCATTAAGTTGCTCTTGGTGGTAAATAAGATAAATACACAGAATGTAGGATCCAGTGTTTTTCAAACTTGACCCATACTAGGGACTGAAAGACAAGATATCTCAACCTCTGCTGCTTTTTACCATTTCATTTTAACATCAGTCTCTTTCAAAAACTCCAACTTTATGGAAGTCCAACACCAAATCACTGGAGTAACCGTGCACAGATGCCATTTACAGTGATAACGCTGGCACATACTGACGAAGGCTGGATGACCGAAAACGTTTTGTGTGATTTTCTGCCAGATGTGATCAAGCAAAAGGCTTGTTGGATGATATTAGTCCTGAGTGTGACCCTCTTTTCTCTATACAGCGACGTAAATAAAAGCAGCGTCTCAATTCTGGCTGACAACAGTGGATTTTGTCGGCTAAAATAATGAGTTGCTGGCAGTATTCATAAGTGTAGCTAGCTAATGCTAATACTTAATCTCCTTGAGTCAGTTGAGAAGTCCATCTCCAGCTGACTTTTTCATATTTACATCTGACACATTTTAAAATGAGAACCCAGTGAAAGCCTATTAGACATGTGAAGTTACCTAACAGCTGCTACAAGATATAACGTTAATACTAAAGGCTACTACTAAAGGCTAAAGCTACCTTACATTGTTGGCACAAACCACAAACCCCCCACATAACAAATGCCGATGCAGTGGTAACTGACAAGTTTGGCTGGAGGTAACGTTGCTGCAGCTAGCAAGCTGGCGTTAGTTAGCCTGACATGCTAATGTTCAAAGCTTACGTTTGAGCAGATAAAGACAAAGTTTGAGAAAAGCTGTCTATCCTTCAAGAAACTTCATAAATCACAGAGAATTGAGGCAGAGTTGCCAGGAGACATCAAAGGGAAAACCAGAAAATATTTTATCCCTAAAATATTATCCAGTTTCAACAAACAAGTCAGTGTACCATGAAAATGATTTCGAAGCTGTTATTTTAAGGTTAAATTTCAAGGGCAGCTGAGAGAAGTAAAGGGTTTCCAGTAAGCAATTTAGATGTTGATATGACAGCCTGCACCAGCGTTGCAAAAATGTGGCTATATGTGGTCAAATGAAAGTAAAAACACAGCTGCTACCTGCATTGTTTGGGATTCCTTAAATACCTTCATGCTATTAGTACAAACTGTTTCCAAAACTCTTCAGTTCATACACAACAGTGTGGCAGTCAAAGCTGGTGATTTATGGTCATTTTACTTCAACTTTAAATACAAATTCTCATGTATTTTATATGAGCTCAGCATTTATCAGTAAATTGTTGGTGAGAAATAACTGTCTCAGCTACTGTAAGTGTCAAGCGTGTCAGATGGTGAATATGTGTCTCCACTTTGACTTGAGTTTCAGGAGTAGAAAGAACGATCCGGGAACTTGGCGGCCGGCCTGTCAAAGTTAGAATGACATTACCCAGTGGCAGAGAGTGATTCAGCCCCTGGGAGAAAACCAGACAAGAGGCCTCGATTAATCTCCTCAATTTGGTAAAACGGAGGGGAGGTCAAATCTATAATCCAGAGCGGATAGTATATCATAGGGGGGCGAGATTCATGTCAGATAATGACACTCCGTCAGTAACTTTAACCTGAGCCTTTTAGCCTGACCCCCAAAACTCAGTCAGTGAATTAGACTTGGCGACATGTGGACACACGCACACATACAGGCACACACACACAATATGGCATGAGATTTTCTTTATGTGGTGCCAGGAGTCAGTTCAGACTTATCTTAACCATTCTATTGTTTGGAACAGAAATATATGACATATAATATTATATAATTACCCCATCATGTCACAGTGAACAGTGTCCTTAGTGACGCCACCACAAATTAAGTATTTTTCCAGTGAATGGGAATGTCTGTCCAAGGCTCGGAGTTAGTTCCTCCAGGTTTTACACTGACCTCAGAAAGACTTTAAAGATCATGTAAAGCAAGAATGAATGTGTGTTCTGAATTTGTCACACCACAGGAACATGTGCCAAATATGAGTGATTAAAAAAATCCCGCTAAGTATATAAAATCAGTCCTCAAAATCACAAAAAAAAAAAATTGCAGTTTACTTCACTCTGAAAGGCTGGGGGTGTGTCCGCTCCGCTGTCTCGGTGTCAAACGACCTGAACACAACCTGCAACATGGACGCTCCATCTAGCAGCTTTTTTGGACATGTTCACATGTTTGAACCACCAGAGCCAGAGGACGGTGACAGGATGGTATTTTTTCTTCTGTGTCAGGTTGTTGGAACTGAAGTGAGCTGACATGACCTGCTGGGCTGATTTGGACTGAGAGAGCCACTGAAGGTGCGTTCGGAACTGACCGTTAGGGATTGTGAGGGGAGGTTGAGGCAGTGTCGTTCATGCGTCGGTTCATGGGGCTTAAATAGTAACACAGAAATCGTGAAAAACAGTTGAACTCCACAATTCAGTACTACATAGTTCTCAGCATTTTCACGTTTTCAGAAACGAAGAAAAACTCCCGTTTTCCTTTACAAAGACTTTTAAAGTTTGGAATACATGAGGACTGCTGGACTTCAATATCAGACACTGCTGGAGTGTCCAGGCAGACAAATCAAGCACACCTCAAACGATTCAAATAATTTGAAACCGTATCGCTTTTTATCCCTGCTTGGGTCCGACACAGAAAGCCAAGACCAACAGATGCAGTTACAGGAGGATCCTCTGAGCGTCTATCAGACAGGAGCCAGGTTGTTTGTAGGCAGTCTTCATTTGACAGGGCCGCAGATGTGAAAAGGTCCAGTCAACACCTCGGGGTCTCAGGGGTGTCTGGCAGAACAGAGAAGGCGCTAACTGAATTCACACATGTCAACTTAGTATGCACATACACACATGCACACATGCTTTTGTGTACAGGACGGTGAAACCTGCAGACATGCACACATGATCCATGTGTATGCTCATACATAACAAATGGTCAAACTCAAATATCACTAAAAATATGAAAATATTTCTCTGCGAGCCTCAAAAATGGACAAAGAACAGCCTCTACAGCGGTCATAGATACATTATATGTATCTATCCAACACAGTCTTAAACTACTTAAAGGGCAACTCCACTAATTTTACACAGGAAGATCAGTTTATACAAGAGGAAGTTATAAAAAGAGACTATTTTATAACAGAAAACCTATGTTGGGAACTTTGAAGGACGTGGCTAATGCTGCCTTCAAGTGGGCTTGTGTTTACCATGTTCATGATAAGAGTCCACGAGTCCTTGATAAACTCTCAGCATCTCTCCAGGCACTGTCAGTTTTGGTGTCCATGTTGCCGTTGCCCAGCAGCAGTGTTCTCACAACCACTTGAACGTCAAGCATATTGTGAACACAACTTCCCACGCCATAACCACAAGCTCGCGAGTTCCATTTGAAGGCAACATATTACCAGTCATGGAAAGCCCAGTTAATTATGGTATTAAGTTGCATTATGGGAAATGTAGGGAACATTGTTTGACTGATACTAAGTACTCACGCTCCCATCCATTACAAGTCAGAAATTGATAGTTCCGAGTTGGGATTCCGGACTCCAATCTAAATGTGTCCCAGTGCATCTGTTGGGAAGCTTGGCAAGTCACTGAACTTCACAAGCATCTAAAGCAGCTGATTTAACAGATTAGTACATTTTAGGAGAAATTGAAGGAGTAAGCTAGTACCACATGCTCACACAGACTTTTATCAAGCACAAATCAACTAAGTGGAAGTGGAAATAGCATCTACAAAGTTGTTACAGCATGCCCATTTCAAATCATAAACACAATATATAGTAAAAACTGACAAAAAGGTCAAATCTGCAAATTATATTCACTGTAAATGCCGCCATATTGCTGTGACATCAGGTGTTGGCAAACTTGCCTAAGATGGATCTTGCCCAAGTGTCCGACTTGAGATACCGACTTGACTGACCATTGCACCTTTCAGTATCAGAGGTAATTTTTTTCTGAGTACAACAGATTGCAGCATTAAAGTTGTTGCCGTCTTGGCCTCTGCTTTCATGTTGATTTTATAATCTGTAACTTATGAGTGTCTCACTTAATTAAAGTGCAGCACTAAATAGCTGGAGTGCCCCTTTCAAGAGTGGGAGCGCTTTCAGAACTGCATATCAGAAAATAATTTAAACAGTTTAAAAATATTCAGGTCAGTCAGTAAGTCTCTACTTAATATTCATCTGGATGAAAGTAAAAATAAACATTGTTGCCATGCAACACAAGCAATACAGCACCTTCACTGAGTGTTTCCATTCACACACAGGGTGCAACTGCATAATACAATGGGTCACCAGATATGGGATTGCCTGTCAGGTCTGTCTCCTGGGATGAAATGACTTGGTGCCCTTGACCAGGGGCACTTACCTCAAATTGCCTGAGTAACAAGCCAGCTGAATAAATGACTGAAATATTCAATGTGAGTGGTGAAAATTACTCTGGTTAAGTGTGTCCATTCAGCTGTGTGAGTGACGGTGGAAAATCAAAGGGCCTCGCTATGAGGGAAATGACTGCATGTATTCCAAATGACCAATTTGCGCCTAAATCTGAATATTTCAGGGCATATTTTGTGGCAGTTTGCTTTAGATGTCTGACCTCAGAATTTAACTAAATGAATAAAAGCACAGTGATATACATGTGGAGTAGATCATTGCAGACTGAAGGATGAGGATGTGTTAAAATGCCACATGTTATGGTGCGTTGGCCAACAAAAAAATTTATTTTGCTAACATATGTATCTGGTATGAGTTATTTTGGAATGCTTATCAGACAGTGCCACAATTAAAAGCAGAGGCGGCTTGTTTTATTTTGAAAAACAAATGGCGGAATCCAGACAAAATTATTTACAAGCATTTATTTTACTTTGTAACATCTTAGACTATTAAAAACATCAGTGTGTTTTGGTAACGGCCAGAGCCAGACATAGTTCCACTCCGTTTTAGTTGAGCACACAGCACCACACATGGTCCTCATGTCCAGCTGATGGCGTATCGATCAGTTAGACAAAACAGCATGTGTGCCATCAGCATGCCAAATAAGTTAATTTGGCATATACAGACCATTAACAAGGTCAAGTGCTTCACATGAGTAAAGTTGTTAAAAATAAAACCTTACAAATAGTGAAAAGAAACAGAAAAGAACACCTTAAAGGAGAGGTGGGAGGAAGTCACAAGTGTATGTCACAAGCATGTCTCTAGTCTTAAGCTTTAAGGTATTGTGGTAAGAATCAAGCAAGTTCCACTGGTGCTTCTAGCCGTGCCGAACTAAACCGTACTGCACCAAATTGCATTTCCATTATCACTTTCAGCGTGCCGAGCTGCAGCGAGCCACCCCTGAGATGGACCTACTGTACCAAAGCAAGCCTGATGGGCTGAAGTGACGTCTTGCCAGCCGCAGCCAACCAGTGACGACCCTCCTTTCTCCCCCTCGAACAAGTGTTGTGATCCTCAGCTCATGTGTGCATCAGGAGAGCAGAGAGAAAGATGTTTCTTAAAATCTCTTTATGTTCAGCTATCAGTACTTTTGTAGCTTCTAACAGAATCCTTCTGTTTTGAAATGTAGCTTTTCTCCTGTGTCGCTGTTTGAACTTTCAGGCATTATTTTATTGGTTCATATTTGAAACAATAAAATTGAGTTTGAGTTGAGTTTTGTTTTTAACATTTATGAAAACTGTTGCAGACTCCTGTTCTGGCTTCCCTATAGGAGGACCAAACCATTTCTCTGTGGCCTATTAACACAACGGTCTCAGGTGCCTCTCAAATTACACTGCACCGCTGTTCTCTTCTTACTATCGTCATTGACATCATCATTTTTTAATACAAACTTTATAATTTTTTCCATGAAAGCTGCTTCTGATGGTCTGCCTAGAAAATAGTTAATCAAAAAAGTCAAGTCCTTTCAAGTAATCAGTCTGAAGTCAAGTCTTTAGTCATGAAAATCAAGTCAAGTTGAGTCTTTTATCAATGTTAGTCAAGCACGTCTCAAGTCTGACTTGAGTCAAGTCGTCTGGCTCAAGTCCCCGTCTCTGCCTTGAAGTGAATCCTGAACTTGATGGGAAGCTAATGTAAAGAATATAAGATGGGTGTGATGTCATTCTGTTGGACCTGACCAATAGCCTCGCAGCAGCGATCTGGATCATTAGTAGATGGTCCAGAGATGACTTGCTAAGTCAGGTGAAAAAGGAATTACAGTAATCTCTAGCCAGGATGATATGAAAGTGAGAATGATCATTTCTAGCTCAGGTTGTGATACAACAGTTCTTCCATCCATCCATCCATCAATCCATCCATCCATCCATTTTCTTCCCCTTATCCAAGGTCAGGTCACGGTGGCAGCAGGCTAAGTGGGGTGTTCCAGATGTCCCCAGCAACACTTTCCAGCTCCTCCTGTGGGACCCAAGGCATTTTCTTGCCAGATGGGATATGTAATCCCTCCAGCAAGGTCTGGGTCTACCGCTGGGTCTCCACCCATTTGGACATGCCTGGAAAACCTCCAAAGGCGGTCGTCCAGAAGGCATCCTAGTCAGATGCCCAAAGCCCCTCAGCTGACACATTTCGACACAAAGGCGCAGCAGCTCTACTCCGAGTTCCCTCTAGATGTCCAAGCTCAGGATGAGCCCAGCCACACTACAGAGGAAACTCATTTCAGCCAGTTGTATCAGTGATCTAATTCTTTCTGTCACTACCCAAATCTGATGACCATAGGTGAGGGTTGAACGTAGATTGACTGGTAAAACGAAAGCTTTGCCTTCTGGCTCAGCTCACTTTTCACCACAGTAGTCTGGTGCAATTCCCTCTGGGTGGGGAGTGAGTTGCTGCCCCAAGCAATGGATTTTAAGTATTTCAGGGTCTTGTTCACAACAGCTCTGATTTTAGCAGTCTTAGTTTAAAATGGAAGAAACACATGGTTTGATATGTTGTTGGAAGCACTAAGACTGATCAGTGTAACACCAGGATTTCTAAGATCAGATTGTACAGGACACAATTCAACGAAACAACCTTGGAAGCTGTAGAGAGCAATAAACACATATTTCACATGATTTGTCACGGCTGACTGACGTATTGTATTTTCTCTGCCAAAGCCTAAAACTGTTAGAAGATTAAATGTTTGGCAATAACAAATGCATAGCAGATAGTGGTTTTACATACTGCATATGGATTCCTAAAAACAGCCCCTCCAGAATGAAAGCAATTATATGTTTCGCAAATGGGCATGGGCATGTATACACAATTGGTATTTAAACATACATAACAAACAGAATGGTCCTAAATTGATTCTGAGTTGTGTCAGGTAGGGCAGTGATAGCATGGATCTGTTCTGACTGCTGCGCTGTGAAAACATGATGTATTCCCATCGGATGGTGGTTTACTGCAACTGCCCAAATAATTTAGTTTTATGGGACTTTATTAAAGGACTCTGACATAAGAGTAGTGAAGGAGTAAGGCAGTGTGTAAAGATTAGCTGTGAGTTGTCAATCTGGCAGTAAATGTACAGTATAGCTTACAGTGTGTCAGTTAATAAAAGCCGCAGCTTCTCAAGACCAAGAAAAGTCGTATGTTGTTTCCCAACTACTTGAAAAGTGACGGGGTTTAGCAGCCCTGAAGTTAGCTGAGCAGGAAAGGCTAAAGTTAAGCTAATGCTAACACTAGCGTTGTATCTTTACAATGTTGGCTCTGTGGGGGATTGTATCCCTTTCAGAAGCTGTGTAATCTATCTGGACTGGGTTGAGCGTTGACCAGTCAGAGGCTTTGACCCTGACTTATCAACCAAAGAGAGGCTGTCTTCCTGACTTGACTTGGCATATTTTTGTAGGCCCGCCCAGCAGTTAGCATCACTCTGGTTCCCTCTATAAATACCCACCTGGATTTTTCCATAGGATTTTGGATTAGTGCCAAAAATATTCTCTGTGTTAAACAAAAGTGTGTGATACTGCACGTTTTGTTCAGCAAAATAATCAAGATAAACGCAACCATCAGAAATAAAAAGCTAACATTAGGCTATAAACAAACTACATCACAGTCATGTGACTCAAGGCCGCCACCATTAAATGACTAGTATTTGTATATTTTAATCTCTGCTTGTTAGCAACCACTTTTTTAAGACACAAAAGCTTTACTCAGCAGGGTATTTACTCACATATTTTAGGTCACAGAGTAAAACGTGAAAACTTTATTTCAGGTAAATCATGAAAAACCCAGTCAAAAAACCTGTTGACTTCCAGTTAGGTGCTGATATGGTAACTATGCTAATTTCAGGGTTTTAGGACTCATTCCTGCAGCACTCTATGAATAGAGCACTGAAATTGTGGTAATGCAGTTATCGTCACAGCCTAGTCAGAGCTCAACAACAAGGCACGCCATGTTGGGCAAGTAAATCTGGCAACTTAACGTGGTGAAAAAGAGTTAAACTATTAAACTATTTTGATAGTTGATTAATTGTTGAAGTAATTTTGCATGCAAAAGTGGCAGAAAATTCTGTTTTCAGGCTCTCAAATATGGAGATTTTGAGATTTTCTTCATTTATTATCATATTAAACTGAATATCTTTAGATTTAGGACTGACAAAATAAGACAATTTAAGACATCACCTCAGGCCATGACAATTAACTTTAGCCATTATCTTAATTATTGGATTAGAATTATTATTGTTATTATAATGGTTACTTTGTTATTTTTTGATAACCGCTAATGAATAAAACCATTTGAACAGGGACAACTAAAAATTGACTGTGGGGAGGAAAATTTCTGATCCAGTTGACTGCGCAAGAGAGAAAAAATTACTAACGTTGAACCTGCTGGAGTCAGGATATATAAATATATATAAATAAATATATTATACAGACAGACTAAGCATACTGTAATATCAATGATGATGCTATATTTGCCTTTGATTTGGAAGGTAGAGTTTTTCTCATCTTACAGCACAGACACTCGGCAACAATCTGAAACAGTGAATATCTGAACACATTTACAGCACGCTTCCTGTTTCTCCTCACCTGACCCGCTCTGAACAGCTGACCTGGTTGGGCTGTCTCACACAACAAACGCAGAGGCTGTCTATTCATCAAAGTGCATGCTCTGCTGCTTTTTGTCTGCTGTCTGTTGACACACACACACATACATATAGAATCTATTTTCTCCTCCACCCTGTCTCTCTCTGTAACCTCTGATGGAGGGTGAAAGACAGAGTGCAGCTCAATTACACCTCCAACCAAACTTCTACATTAGCTTTCACCCTGGAAGGATGCAAAGTCATCTGTATGTGTTTCCCTCCTGCCTCCATCATTCTCGCT
The DNA here is from genome assembly GCA_027495735.1 of Lutjanus campechanus. Taxonomy (NCBI): domain Eukaryota; kingdom Metazoa; phylum Chordata; class Actinopteri; order Lutjaniformes; family Lutjanidae; genus Lutjanus; species Lutjanus campechanus. The sequence continues at coordinate 25,373 of JAJHUR010084653.1, forward strand.
TTTCCTCTCCTCCACATGCGCGTTGTGATAATACAAAATCCGAGAATCAATAAGACTTCTCTCTGTTCTATTTCTGCCTCATGTAATACATTCCCTTTCATTTCCTGGCTGTCATCAAAGTCTCTCTACATTTGTCTTTCTCTTCATCTCGGCTGCGGAGCAGTGGAGCTATTATCTCTCTGTTTTATGGTCAGATTGTGTGTGTGAGTTTAAAAGCAATATCGTTGCGAAGCCATTATATGGATGGAGTCTGATGTTCGCAGAAATATCGATTTTTTTTTTTTTTACCAACAACGAGAGAAGAAATGGAATCTGCGTTGCCCGTAAGCAGCATCCTCACACACGTGCTCTCATCTCCTCAGTGTGGCCTAATTGAAAGTGACACATTGCCACTGATCAATACACAAACCCATTGTTGCTATGGAAATATACTCAATGAACTGTTCCCATTCCTGGTTGTGCCTCAGATTCTAAACAAACTCATTCGAGACATAATGTCTACTGCAGTCACACTGTTTGCATTTACTGAATTATGTAATCAAGTGGCCAATAGCGCATAGCTGTAATACTTTTATCAGAACATTATCTGCATTGTAAAGCATTCAAGAGCACTTTGTGGTATTTGTCATGCGTCCAATCTGACTTTCCGGCACTTTTTCTAAAGCAGAAATCTTTTGGCTGAGTGGATGTGAGCTCACTTTAAGCCCCAATTCATCCATCACACAAAGTCTTTATGTAGAGTATACACAAATGTTCACAACTGTCAACTTAACAGGACAATTTCACTTGATACAAACACTCGTCTCTTGTTGGATTGATGTCATTTGGGATCATGTTATTTGCAGGGGTGTGTATATGACTGTCATTACACTGTCATAGGTATGTCATGACAATTGTCATGAACATGAAGGAGTTTACGACTCTTGTCGTTAAGTGTCATTAGGTCAGTTATGTCATTTTTATTGCAAAGTTGACATGGTTTGAGATGCCGTTGTAATGACACCGTGAGAATAAACGAGACAGTATAACCTGTTGATGTCTGAGGTCATAACAACTTGACATTATTAAACTTAAACAGTCTGTTTAGCTTTATGTTTTAAGATGACATTATACTGTCATACGTGGTTGGTGTTAACACTGGCTGTCATGAGACCATTATAAGAGTGTCATTAATATTTTCCTTCACCTCAAGTAAGAGGGCACATTTGGACTTGTCATAACGGTGTCATGAAGTGTTAATAAGGCCAGTTTGATGACTACACTACAGTACCAAGGTAGTGGTTAGCTAGTTAACTTGTTGCTAAAGTAGGCTAACCACTGTCTGCTGTTATCTGTAGCTGGCGTTAGCTAGTTAGCTCAGTTAGCTGTGGAGTTAGCTGACTCAGCCCCAGGGTGCCCTGAGCTAAACCCAGCAAGAAAACCCCCTTGGTATTGTATTCCCCGTCAAAGTAGTCACTGTCAATCTCTGTGGTCATTTTTAGTAAACATTATATAGCCTCATTAGTTTAAAACTATTTACATTGTGCACTCACATACATTTTGATTGTTGAACAAACTAAAAAACTGATGAAAGATATCAACTCAGTTTTTTGTGTTCATATGATATATACATAATTTATATTAAAAACAACTCACTTTTCGAGTGGCAGGCACAAAATATTAGCAGACTTCCCAGCATGCATTGTGTGAGAACTCTCCTGAGACTTTTTTTTTTTATAGTTTGCAGAAAAGCATATGATGAAAACTTGCTTTGTGTCTCTAATACAGTTTAAAGTAAGCTATGTTTTTTTTATTCTCACAATAATAAAAACAGTGATTACGGTTCTGAATTCAGTCATTACCCCCTTACATTTAAAATTTAATAAATTCACAGGGTGCAGTTTCACATATTGTCTTTGTGCCGATGCTAAGTTAGTTGTAAGTTGTACGTTCTCTGACAGTTGTTGGTTCAACTTGATATCTTAAGCATGAAATTGAACATGTTAAAACTGAATTAATATTTGATTTGAATCATTACAAAAAAACTTCTTTTCAATTTGAATCAACTTGAAATTTTAAGCTGGACACTTGTTTTTCAAGTTCAGTACTAATAGTTCAGCCTAAGTTCAGTTAACCTTTAATCTTAATTTGAACTAACTCAAAAGTGTTTACAGTGCACATTAAAGGTTTTGTGTGCTGTTTACAGTAAACATTTAAGTTGAATGAGTGAATTGGACTTTGCGGCACATGGATCGACCTCCTCTGGTGTGACACATCACGGGGCTGGCCGGGGGCAACAGTGACATAACACAGCTTATTGTGTGAGGAATGGCATGCAACAACAGTAGCACAAACGCACAGTCCTGAATAGGACTTCAAAGGCAGTTAGAGTTCAGCACCGCAAAGGTATTTCATTGTGACTCTACCACACTGCGGAGGAGAGGAATTTGGATGCTAGAATCCTCCACGGCAGCAGGAATTCGGTGGACCTACAGGGGCTCTCATGTCAAATTCCCACTCAGCTCGTTACAGTTAGCCAGAAAGCATTCCCGCTATTCTTACATAATCTGTGTGCTGAACCATCACCTGGACCTGGCATGTGTCGGGAAGTGGCTTTGGACAGAAAGTTGCTGGCTCTGGCCGGCCGTCGCTCGGAAAAGGTGGAGAAAGTGGATTTACTGTGGAGAACCTGCCAGTATTTCCAACACATTACAGTTCTTTTAGCGACTGAGTTTGTCATTCCAGCTGCAAATATTCCTCCAGTGCTCTTTCAACCCTGTCTCTCATTTCACATCCATTTATTTTCTCTCCATTCCTGCACTCCCTATACTTCTTTTCCTGCTACACTCTTAGAAATAAGGGTTCCAAAAGAGTTTTTCCTGAAGGGCTGAGATTCTACCCAGAACCATTAGCCTCTGAAGAACCTTTATTTAAAAGTAGGGGTTTGTCAAAAGTTATTTGTAAGACTAAAGGATCCATTAAGAACCATTTTCATCCAAAGATGAATAAAAGAATGTTTGAGGAGTGTTGACATTCTTGAAGAATTCTTTCATCAAGGGTTCTTTGTACCATAAAATAAAAAGTCTCTCAGTAGAACCCCCTGGTGGGTCCTGGATAAAACCCTTGGAATATTAAAAGGTTCTCAGTAGAACACCCTGAATGTTTTCCCCTTGGAATTAAAAAAAGGTTGTCAACAGAACCTCTGGGGTGGGTTCTAGATATAACCCTTGGAATAAAAAAAAGGGTTGTCAATAGAACACCCTGGGTGGGTTCTAGAAAAAAAAAACCTTGGAATATAAAAAGATTCTTGGAACAACCCCCCGAATGTTTTCCCCTTGGAATAAAAAAGGTTCTCAACAGAAGTTGAGTGGATTCTAGCTAAAAACCTTGGAATATGAAAGAGTTCTTGGTGGAACTCCCTTGGTGGGTTAAAACCCTTGGAATACAAAAAGGTTCCCTGTAGAACCCCCTGAATGTTCCCCCCTGAATGGTTCCCCAGAACCATCGAGGTGGGTTCTAGATAAAACCTTTGGAATATATGAAAATATTCAAATATTCTCAACAAAACCTCCTGGGTGGGTTAAGTTCTCAGTAGAACCCTGTGCGTAGATTCTTGTTAGCACCTTAGAAGGTGGAAATGTCCTGGATAGAACCCCAAGAGAGGGTTCTGTGTGGAGCCATTACAAAATAGAAGGGGTCTCTGTAGAACTCCACCCACCGTTCTGGGTGAAACCTTTCACAGATCACTCTAGGTATAACCCTTTATGTTGGGTTCTAACTCTCTTAAAGGCGGAACCTTGGAAAAGGGTTCTACCAGGGAAGCAAATAGGGTTCTCCTATGGTGACAAGCCAAAGAACCCTTTATGGTTCCACTTAGTACCTTTATTTCTCAGAGTGTAGCAACAAAAGTTCAGAAGGAAACTCCATTTCTCAGCTCTTGTGTTTTCATTCTCCACACAGTGTGTGTGTGTGTGTGTGTGTGTGTGTGTGTGTGTGTGTGTGTGTCC
>JAJHUR010084654.1:0-26689 GCA_027495735.1 Lutjanus campechanus
TAATTATTTTGGTGCTCTGCTGTGGACATGATGGGGAGTTGGAGGAGATTATAATGACTTTTAGTTTTATGAAAAATTGGAAAAAAAGGGACAGAATTAAAACAGAGCCAGAGTAAAGCCACTATGAGTGCACATCAACAGTGATCTGAGGACACTATGTATTCATCTGCTCATTTTGAAGACTGACAGGTTTGTCATTGCATCAGTATAGAGACCAGTGTTCTCTCTCCTACCACTGAACTGCTACATGATTTAACACATGACCACAAATGTATCACATACTTTACAAGCTCTCATTTTGAAACTCTCTCTGTCTACCTACATATATATGTGCACATATATATGTATGCTGTAGGCTGTCCTTAATAGACAATAAAGTAAAAGTAGACAGCTGAATCCACTGTAAAGCTTCAATGGTATTTCATCTGTGAGATCCACTCACGACAGGTCATGAAGACGCAGCAAGTTTTTAAAGGTTTCTGATCCTCGAGACAGCTGGCACAAGGACTCACAAGTGCAATGACTTGATATTATGTAATGCTGTCAAAGCTTGCTGCAAGTTGTCTCTATAATTCTTTGTCTTTGTCTTTCAATCCTCCCCACAGCGCTCCACAAGCTTCGGCAGGTTTGAGGGTCTCAGACACCATTCATCACAAGCCAAACCAGAGGAAAATGGAACAACTGTGGTTTGTAGATTTATTTATTTTCATTTCATCTGTATATGCACAATAGAAAAAAGAAACTTGCCGCCTACAGGTTGGCTATAATTAATATATTTGCAGCTATGGTGCTGCAAGGTGTTTTGAATTAAAAAAAAAAAAGACATCGGAAAATAAATCCCATGCTGGGAAAAACCCTCTGTTGCACAGGAAGTAATGAATTTTTTGTTTATGGAGCAGAAGTACAATTTGTTTGAACAAAAAGTGAGGAGATTTGAGAAACATGAGCAATTCTAAATATACTGTCACATTACTATATGTCCTAAACCAACTGTCTTTATACAGCTCACAGAAGAATGTGAGAGCCTGGACCCAAACAAATCAGCTGGACTTGGGAAGAAAATGAAGGCAATTTCACTGACCATGCGAAGAAAAATGGGCAAAAAACATGCCAAGTCTTTCTCTGAGGAGACAGTGAGTAACTGAAAAACACACTTGCATACATTTTTATTAAATCAGCTTTTGATTCATACATATAAATTCAGAATTCAAAAGTACAGATAAAGCAGAAGTCCAGATTGACTAACAAGCACTTTAGTTAACAGCAAACTTTAGCTGTATTTCGCGGGAGTTTTATCACGTTCATCTCTTTTAAACCCACATCCTCACCGGTAATATTTAAATGACGCACTTCATTCTGACCTACATTGAAAAATGTCTGTGTTGTGTTTTACTGTAACACAGATGGAGAGATAACATAAAACTTTTGCCAAGCTGTGAAACTTTCACAACCTACATCCCTAACCAAGGCTCTCTGCTTTCTCTGCTCCGTTTTCTTTTGCTTTCACATGGACTCTCTTGATCAGTTTACTGGAGTTTGCACATTTTTGCAGCTTGGAAACCAGATGAATTTGTCAAGCTCATGTTTGCATTTGCTCTGATTCACATTTTGGCACATTTGGCAGATCTGGTCAATTCACATTTGATATTTGACCCTTCCTAAGTCCCACCCCTTTTAGAACGTTGACCAGCTTTCTTCTTTCCTGTTTCCTGTACTTAGATATGCTATGTGCCAGACTCAGCTATGTTTAAAAGACAAAAAAAAATTTGAAGATGGTCAAAAGATGCGACATGTGGCCTATCGTCACATCTTAAGTTGGCTAATGTTGCCAAATGCTAGCTACTGAATCGTTAGTTAGCTAATTAGCTAGCATTTTGCTAATATTATCTCATTTATGATGTGTATGTATATATCTAGTGATGCCAGGATAGCACTTTGGTACATTTAATCTGTGATTTATTGAGGATTTTAAGATCTGTACTTTATGAATTGACTGTATATATTTTCATTGTTGTCCTCCCAGGGTGATGACACAGACAAAGACCCAGAGGCAGAGGTGGAGAGTGGTCTTCCAGCTGAGAAAAACTCTGCAAACTCCTTAGAGAGTCTTTACAGCGGACAGAGCTCCTCTAGTAAGTCTCTGCACATACTGCAAGGCCGGACCAAAGAGTGCTGGGTTGTTCCACAAAAAATAGTGTGGAATTGAGTTGGTGTACATGTGAATTAACCATATCTGTGTAATGACATTGTGCTGTGTTGTGTTTGTGGGTTCAGGTGGTGTGACCAGTGAGTCCATTGGTTCTGGTCAGAGAGACAGTCTGAGGCTGGAGGAGGACGGCTCCTACCAGGGACAGTTCTGTGGCAGAGCTCGCGTCCACACAGACTTCGTTCCCAGTCCGTATGACACAGATTCCCTCAAACTCAAGGTAAGATATTGCACTGTTTGTGTGCAGTACTGCTGTAGGCTGTGCAGTAACAACAAGGCCATCTAAACTAAGTTAAGTTTTCCATATCAAGGTTTTCCTAAAAAAAAATCAGTTTCATAGCACACCCTTCTTAGTCTTCTCCCTAAGGTTTCCTTAAAATGCTCACTTATTTTGATCTTATACTTGAGTAGTCCCTTAAAGTTAATTAAATCGCTTAACCAAAGATCTTAGCCACCAAAGTAAGGGGGAAAAAACTTTAGGTACCTCTGACGCTATCTTAATCACAACAAGGCAGTTTATGGGGATAAATGAACACTGTATGGAATAAATGTTGTTAACTACTATTTATTTTCCAGATGATGAATGTGACGCAACATAACTTGAATAATACTTTAATATTACCTCATCCATGAACATGATTCCTGCGTGAGTCATGTCAGAACATTTTCATCAGCAAAGGTTATTGTTTAATAATAAAGACAACAACTACCATAATCCCATTCTACTTCATGTCATCAACCTACATGTTGTCTTATCTATTTTCATGTGAGAGAGACTCCCAGTAGCAGAACTTACATATTGTGTGTTTTAAGCGTGCTACATGTTAGCTAGCTAGGCTATAATGTAGCTGAAGCTACTGTCACAGACTACTTGCTTAAATACTTTAACGTGTAATGGAATCAACAATAAATAAATAACTCATGAGAGGAAGGTATCTTAAGATTTTAAGTTGATTGAATTCAAAAAGTCAAGTTGAAGACATTTTGTAATGATTCAAAAGAAATAAACTTTTCTAGTCAAATTAAGTTGATATTAATTCAGTTGCACTTGAGAAAACATGTTCAGTGAGCTTTAGATATTAAGTTGAACCGAAAACTCTTCAGTCACGCTGACAAACATTACAAACAAATTTGATTTCCTTTTACATTTACTCAGATTGAAAAGTCAGTTCTTCATCTTTTGCAAAGTTTTCTTCAATCTATAAAAAGAAGAGCCTCAGCATAGTATTAACTTTCAAAAATGTGTGCTGGGAAGTCTGCTAATCATGTTTTAGAAACTTAATTTAATGAGTTGATTGAACTCTGTACATTACATTCATTAATTTCAAGTCAGAAGACTTCAAGTTATTAAAAGAACTCATGGTTATTAATTCTTAAGTGCCCTCAAAATAAATACTCAAAGTTTTAAGTTTAATTAACTTGAAATAATAAAATATGTATATTTATGTTAAGTTAATGAGAAAAGATTAGTAGATTCCACTAAATTCCTGTGGGATTTTTTATACAGTAAGGTGTTTCCTGTAACGGGCTGCTGATGTAAATGTTACTTTTAAGAGATAAAAGATAAGCATCATCTTCATGATTTTAAACTTTTGCTATAATTTTTTCCAGGTTGGTGACATAATTAACATCATCAGTAAGCCTCCCATGGGCATCTGGACAGGCATGCTAAACAACAAAGTGGGCAACTTCAAGTTCATCTATGTAGACGTAATGGTGGAGAAAGAGGATGAAGAGGAAGCTCCCAAGATCAGACCACAGAAGCTGTGCAAAAGACCTCGGCCTAAAACACTGCTGGAGTTACTGGAGCGACTAAATTTGGAGGTGAGATTGAGGTTGTTTTAGTCAGAGGGTTTTCAGAGAGTTAGGATCATAACAGGAAATCAGTAAAAAAAAAAAAAGTATTCTGTTATCTCTTTTTGGCATCTTTCGTAATGAGTAGGAACGCTTATGATGCTGTAAACCTCATCTACTAAATGAAAACAAGCATCACGTACAACTGTTATCAGAGGACATCAAAATGCCACTGATTTAAAAGAAAAAATGCTTTGCAAATTCAAAGAACTCCTCCTAAAATTCTACTTCTACTTACCAAGAAGCGTCGCCATACTTTCATATATAAACCTCAAAGATCTGAAATGATCAAGTCTTTGTTGTCTCAGATTTGAAACGAGCACCACTCATGGTTAAACACTTGTACCACAAATGATCTGAAACTCGTGCACCACTGGGGTTTTTACCCAAGTATGCTTTATATGTTGATGGTAACATAGATATCTATTGTTGTTGCCGCAGGAGTACGCCTCTGCCTTGCTGCTAAATGGCTACCAGACAGTGGAGGACCTGTTGCACCTGCAGGAGAAACACCTGATAGAGCTGAACGTCAAAGACCCTGAGCACAGACGCCGACTTCTCGCTGCTGCTGAATACCGCTACACAGAAGGTTAGCAACAGACCAAGTAACAACTATATTATTAACAATTAACAACACTTACTTTTACAGATCACTAATTAAATACAGACATGGTTATCTAAAGCCCTGAAAAAAGACTAGACTTAGTAAGTTAGACTGTCTCAGTGTATGTTCCTTTTTCACAGTCAACATTTTCTCACTGTGGGAAAGCACAGCAGGTGTAACTAATACTGTCATATTAAGGATGACTCTGATCTATTTAAGTGTGCCAGTAAATCATGACAATGTGACAATGAGTGTGGACCCTGAAACCGAGGCAGCTCTGAATAAATGGTATTCAGTTATTAATCATTTCATTTGTTATAAGACCAGTTTCATCTTTACTTACAACCTTTGCTGACAGTACCTATAATTTTACACAAAATATGGCTCATAAATTATTTACAGTAGATTACTAGTTTCCTGTGACCTACAGTCATCTGCAGATAGAACTTTTTCACTGCAGCCATTTTGATATGAACTCAGAGCAAACACAGGTGTTACCAATGCTACTAATTGAGGTTTAGTTCTATTCGGGTCAAACAGAGTCGGGGTGCTGCTGCTGTGCATGTTGACTCACTTAAAAGGCTCTGCTACATTAAATGAAACAGGACATTAATTAGAATCATTGGTAACACCTGTGTTTACCCTACTGCTTCATTTCAATATGTCTGCGGTGAAAAGGGTCTGTAAAACAAGTTTAGTTGTGCCACGGTGACCTAGTGGTTAGGACACGTAGGCCTACTAACATACTAAGAATCAAGAGTCAAACTACAACATTAAAATGCTCTTACGTGTATTCATTAGTAATAAAAAACACAATAGTATGATATTCTATAATATAACACTGTGAAAGGAGTCATTCTGCAAACTGAGTTTTTTTTTCTCAAGTAAAAGATCTTTGTTCATCTTCCACCTCTGAAATCATGATTAAATACAACTCACCAGTGTGAGCTGAGTTTGTTCAACAGCCATTTAGAAATGAGATTAGAGCCCTGTGCAAGAGTAGTTTCATGCCACTATCAAGTGACAGGGAAAAAAAAGCTTTAATTACTTTAGTTACATTCAAACAGCAAGAGAAGCCAAGGTAAAGACCTTAATATAAAAATCATGTTTGCTCTGTTCTGGTAAAAACCAAGTCTACTCCTTTAAGATCAAAAATACAGAACAATGTCAGCGTATTTTCTTTATCACTCATTGTTGCTTATCACTGATTTGGTTGGAAATTATTTTAATTTTTAAATCTATGATTAATTTCTGATAGATGCATGAACATGTTTTTGTTTTTTTAAGATGTAAAACAGCAGGAGATGGCTGAGACATTTGTACCACACAGAATAGAAATACATCCTGCGCACTGTGAGAGGCTTATCGGTGATTTCCTGTTACTCAGATAGAAAGTGCTTAATGGGGCAGAAGGTGTTCCTGTAATCTGATGTCTTGAAGCAGAAGGCTGATTATTGCGGATCCCATATGAATGAAAACAAAACTGCTTTCCTGTTTGCAGAGGAAGCAACATTCTAGTTTTGTTCAGCTGGTTCATGTTAACTGTAGTTGTGCACAAGGCAAATTAAAGTTAATAATGTTTCTGTTTGGGTGACAGTTTGACACAAACAGATGGCAGTGGCTGCAGCGTGACCCTGCCAAGCCTGTTGACTCACATGAGATGCCAGTAATTTAATCAAGCTGAATTCCATTAGGTTAGTGGTTTGGCAACCTGGACATGAGGATTAGCAGCTTCAATCAGTGAAGTAGAAATATTAAAGAATTCTGGAATATTTTTTACTTTGTGAGAGTGGAAATTAAAAGTCAAAGAGGACATTTTGTGTTGTATCTAAAAAGAAAAGGCTGTTTGCTGGGTCACACCTGCAGAAGTTATTTCAGTATTTGTGTTATTTGGCCACTCACAGTCAGCCAACAACATGTTGTTCTATTTTCTCAGTAATTTTTAGCAAAAACAACCTATAATCTTGAAAATCTACAGTGCTATTCCTATCATAGCAGTATGGGTTAATTATGAGTTAATTTCCATTGACAGATTTCAATCTGTCTAATGTGGTTGGAAACAGAAACTTGCAATATTATGCCATTTGAGTAAATTCCATCCGCTTTGTTGCCACAGGTGATGACGTCAGGGAGGCGGAGGAGCACAAACCCTCCCATAGTCCCCAGGAAGAAGACAGCGACTGTCCCAGAGACTCGGGCTGCTTCATCCCATCTGAATGTTCAGACAGCAAGGAGGACACAGAGCAGCTCACAGACGCTGTGGCATCTTAGTGTGGTTACTTGTCAGATGGATACTTTGACATTCGGAATTCAGAGTTCTTATAGAAATTACCCCTTAATTTTGTTTTTCAAAATGTTATGTTAATAACCCTTATTCCAACAGGCTAGCCACTAGCTTGCCTAATATAGAAGCTTTTTTAAAATTGTGATACGTGTAGGAAGAACAACCAATATTCTAAATGTCATCTTATCCATTTGTCACTTCATCAAGGCAATACAGTAATTGAGTTGTAAAATTTCTTGAGTTTTTATGTTGTTGAAAAGGTGACATTTCAGTGATTAAATGTCACTTGTATTTATTGCATTTTAAATCTTTCAGTGTTTTTCAATGTAAAGCCTTTATTTATCACATCTGCATCATTTTGACCTTTCTATCAAATCCAACTTCAGTTCAACATCCAGTGTAATCTTTTTTCCTATGAACTATGGCTGATACTGGTGAAGAGCTTTTTGCAAAAGGTTTGAACAATGCATATTCAAAATTTGCCTATAATGTATACTGTACAGGAAAACATGCATGTTATTTTCTGAATGTGTGTGTGTGTGTGTGTGTGTGTGTGTGTGTGTGTGTGTGTGTGTGTGTGTGAGAGAGAGAGAGAGAGAGAGAGAGAGAGAGAGAGAGAGCGAGAGAGAGAGAGCCTGTGAAAGTCAGCATTTCAACTGTTTTCACAACTTTTTGTAAATAAAATAAAATAAAAAAGTAAATTATGTTTTTTGTCCGTCAGAATTATTTGTTTCACCCACTGGTGCCTAATATACGTTTAGTGCTTTCAAGGACCAGTATGGCCTTTAGTGGCATCTAGTGGTGGGCTTGTAGATTGCAACCAGCTGCCTCCCTCTTCCAAGCATGTACTGCAGGAGAAACTACAGTGGCCACAAAACTTGTAAGAAACAAGAAAGGAGTTTGGTTTGTCTGTTCTGGCCTTTTGCAGAAACATGGCAGTGCAACATGGTGGCCTAAGTGGAAGAGGACCTGCTCCCTCTGTAGATATAAACAGGTCATTCTAAGGTAACAAATACACAATGATTCAGGTGATTATATACTAATGAAAACATGCTTATGAATATTATAAATGTCACACACTAACTTTTAAGCCTAAATAGCTCTTAAAAAATTATAACATGAGAAAAAAAGTGATTTTCAATTTGATAATTAAAAACATTTTGATATTATTTCATTTTTCTTTTCTTATATGTTATTGTAAGAACTTACATAAATTTACATTTTCTTGCATGATGTTCATACTTACATTAAATTCTTACAATATTTAAATATTTTCTAGTAGGAAAATAATAGTGAAGAAATGGTCATGGTAATTATAGTAAAAAATTTAAAAAAGGGAAGAAGGTGTTTCTAAATTTTGTTTGTATAAGGCTTTCTTTCACTTCACATGGTTGAGTTTTAATTATGATTATATTATTTTTTATTATTCTTATTCTCTAAAGTTTTCATTTTCATATTTTAGCTGACTAATGATTCATGAATCTTCATTATGAACAACTACAAAATAATCGCTAATTATTTCCAGCTTTTCTCAATTGCTTTGGCCATTTTTTGGAAAAGTCTTAACATTCAGTAAACCAGGGACACTCAGCTTGTTTTGCCTGAGGGTCACTTTTGCAAGATGACAGGAGGCCAGGGGCCAGTTAATAAACAAGCATTAATAACATTATCAGATACAATGAATAAACGTTAAAAGACACATAACTAATCATAAATTAAAGCACATTTTTAAACTGTCAATATAACACACTAAGAAATTTATTGCTTCAACTACTTCAACTGACTACATTTACCATCAATACTGACTGGATAAACATATGAAATGTGCCAAAGTTGCCCTTCAAAGGAAAGAGTGGTTAATCTTCCTGATCTTTTGATTCAATGTGAAAAAAAATTACAGCAGTGCATTGTGGAAAACTGTTTTTTACAATCAGAACTTCAAAATTCATACACTAATTGCTTGCAATTAAAATGTTCAGTTAAAGGAGAAATCTGTAATATGTTTACTGTAATAAATCATAATATGACCATGATATGTCATCAAAAATCATCAGATCGGAGATTCTCAAACTCCAGAGTGTGTATTTTCAGAGCAGTGGACTTTTATTTTCAGGATAGGCTTAGCTTTACATCAACTCACAGAGTTATAAACAGCTGATCAACTGACAGTGGAGGACCCATCCTCACTTGTTATTGTCAGCTGAACACGATGGTTGGTCAATGGTCAGTTGACAACAAACAAAAGCGGAGACAGCAGGGACATGGCATGAAGCAGGAAGGGCCTACAGGTGCCAACTGCCTGACCCTGATTTGGAGGTTTGCTGAGGAAGGAGTCAGGCCAAGGCTGACTCAAGGCATTCACTCACTGCTCATCTTGTCCAGCACTACTGGGAGTATTCCCACCACACATGCATACATACATATACATAGCCTACATACATACATACATACATAAAGAATAAAGCAGACTCCTTTTCATTTCATGGCTGAAGCCTTCAATATAATTTAAATAATACTCCTTTTATACTTAAATTTGTGTTGAATTCATTATTTTCCTTATCTTTATTTAATAATAATATTTTACTTTAAAATGTATTTTAATGTCAGCTTTTCTTTTTCTTTCTTTCTTTCTTTCTTTCTTTCTTTCGTTCGTTCGTTCGTTCTTATTTTAACTCAGCTGTCCTGGCTCTGCCTGGTTGGCTGAAAACACGGGTACGTCACGATACTGTCATTTTAGGTTGCATGTCACAGGCGTTGACGGGAAGTGTAGTAAAAGGGTACCATCTGTTGCGCTATCCGTGGCGTCGATTGAGTATGCCACAAACTACATTACCCAGCATCCACAGAGAGCAATGGAACGTTGACGTGTAGTTTGTTGGTAAATTTCCTAGTTCGTATCATCCACTTGTCAAAGTCGGACTTCATTTAACCGCAACTTGAGCCGTTTTACCGACATTTTGTGGAATTTAAGTGTTGTTTAATTTCGCAACAGTGTGTAACGATGTCGGGAGAAATTTCAATGATTGGTAAGTTGAATAAAAAATTTTCAGTGGTAAATAACGGGTGGTGACAGGCTGCTAACACATGAGCTAACCGGCTGGTCCACCTGTAATACTCGTGATGTTACCTCGCCACAGGTTCGGTGATCCTAGCCCTGTTCCTGGCTGGATATCTGGGACAGCAGTACCTCCCGCCCCCCAAACCCAAAGTGATCGGCCTGGACCTGGGCACAACCTTCTGCTCTGTGGGGGTCTTCCACCCGGGCAGCGGGGAGGTGGAGGTGATAGTAGATGAAGAGGGGAGAAAGAGCATCCCCAGCGCCGTCTCCTTCACCACTACCGCGGTGCTGGCTGGACATGAAGCCATGGAGCTGGCCGACAGCAACCCCCAAAACACCATCTACGACGCCAAGAGGTTCATCGGGAAGGTGTTTGAGTCGGAGGTGCTGGAGCAGGAGAGTGTCCGGTACCCATTTAAGGTGGGTCATGATGAGGCTGTGGAGCACACTGGCTATGTTCACACTGTAGGCATAGGAGGCCTCAATCTGATCGGATCTTTTTTTATGCTCTTATGGGACTCAGGTCTGTTTTTTCAAGACGATAAACAGCTCTAGTCACATTGAATTTGATTTGTTCTATTTTGGACCACATTCATATGTGGTCCTAAATCAGATACAAATCTTTTTTGTTTTGTTTTTTTGCATTTATGAGAACTCAGTGTGAACAGTCATATCATCTCCCGTGAATAGTAATATCATATATATCATATAAAGTCTCCAGTATCCCTTAGCATCCTGAAATCCTGAAAACAAACCAAATAATGACTATAACTGTGTATCAGGCAGTTCTGTAGAAACATTAGTATTAAAATAATGTTTGAATATATATCTTAAAACAATTTGGTAGTCAATATGTATATTTTGAGTTTAAGCATGCATTGCATGTAGAATGGCTTAATAAGTGGCAAGTGCCACAATAACCCTCATGAAGACACATCAGCCCTTATTAGAGGCAATCAGATATAGTCTACACAAGATAAAGCGTCAAAATTGTTGTGAAGTTATTTGTCAATTTTGTGAAAACATTCAGACCCACTGTAAAAATCATCCTCACATTGGTTCAGTTGAAAACCTGGACCTTTAGGTGTCAACCTGCCCTTGAGCAACATTGAAAGTTTAAACAAAATCATGTTTAAATATCACCTGTCATTTGCTCTCAGTTTTGAAATCTTTTTACCTTCACTTTGTTCACTTTCTTTACATTGTTTCTCACTGCCCATCTCCCAGGTGATTAACAATAATGGAAGTGCAGAATTCGTAGTCTCCACCAACCATACCTTCTCCGTGAGCCCCGAGTTCATCGGCTCCAGGCTGCTGCTCAAGATGAGGAAGATGGCCGAGCAACAGCTGGGTGTCCTCATCCAGAAAGCTGTCATCTCAGTGCCTGCAGAATTTGATGAGCGGCAGAGGAACTACACTATCAGGGCAGCCAACCTCGCCGGTCAGTTCTCTCATTATTTGACGTTGGATGTTCTGTTTATGTACTGCTATGTGTATTTTTTTGCTTTCCATCTTTTGATAATAAAGTGAAATTTCAGTAAACACTCACATTTCTGGACACAACCTGTTACTGGGGTACTTGGATGTATTTAAACTATGATCCGTAATAGCTTTTCTTTCCACAAATCATTAAATATTCAAGCTATGTGCACTGCATTAGTGATATATCTGACATATAGTGCACATTCTTTCCCTCGTCTCGTAGGTCTGGAGATCCTGCGTGTGATCAATGAGCCCACGGCTGCAGCCATGGCGTACGGTCTGCATAAGGTGGATGTGTTCAACGTGTTGGTGGTCGACCTTGGGGGAGGAACCCTGGATGTTTCTCTGCTCAACAAACAGGGAGGCATGTTCCTTACCAGAGCCATGGCAGGTAATGTGTTTCACTGCTTCAGTAACAAGAAGCAGGAGGTGATATGAGCCCATTGTTATCTGAAAAAAGAGATTTACCTTTGTTTGACAGTTCATGTCCTAGTTAAAGGCTTAAAATATTGTTTAATTGAATGTTGTCCACTTTCAACACTTAATAATATTGTGGGGTCAGAACTTATGCCTGGTTTCACGCAGATGGTCTGTTTCACAGAATGATTGAATGTTTAATATCTGTTCACACAATAATCTGGTTTAATTTTAGCAACTTTAATCTGAAACTTTACAAAGCAGCATTTGTCTAAATCATAACTCCAATTCTAAAACAAGTTGGACATTGTTAAAACATAAATTAAAACAAGATGCAATAATTTGCAAAACCCCTTTGACCTGTAGTCAATTGAATACAGTAAATGATATTTACTGTTCAAACTTATTAGCTTGATTGTCTTTTGTAAATATGCACTTGCTCTGAATTTGATGCCTGCAACATGTTCCAAAAAATGTTGGGACAAAGACATATTCACTGCTGTGATACGTCACCTTTTCTTTTAACAACACTCAGTAAGTGTTTGGGAACTGAGGACACTAATTCTGTCTCATTCTTGCTTGAGATACGACTTCAGTTGCTTGAGAGTCTGGGGTATCTGTTGTCATATTTTGTGCTTTATAATGCCCCCCACATTTTCAATGGGAGTTTTTCCCAAAGTGGTAAACCTCACCCCATCGATAATTGTGAATGACCGAGCCTTTCGAGGATGTCCCTTTAATACCCAAACATGATGCTGTCACCTGTTATCAGTTAACTTATTTACCTGTTGAATGTTCCAAACAGGTTTCTTTTGTTGTGTTGCAGGCATCAAATTCAGATGGAGTGCATATTTAAAAAGAAAAACATCTTTATCTGTTTGGGCATCAAATATCTTGTCTCTTGTACTGTATTCAGTTGAATATCAGTAGAAAAGTATTTGCAAATAATTGTATTCTGTTTTTATTTAACTTTTATAAAACTTTCCAACTTTTTTGGAATAGGGGTTCGAGAAGTGTTGTTGCTTGATGGAACAGTGGCCTAATCTTAAGTGGACTGTATTTTTGGCAGGAAATAACAAACTGGGAGGTCAAGACTTCAGCCAGAGGTTGCTCCAGTACACCACAGAGCGAGTCCGACAGGAATTTGGTGTTCCACCCACTCTCAAAGAGGACATCCACCGTCTACGACAGGCTGTGGAAGCTGCCAAGCTCAACCTCACCCTCCAACCCAGCGTCACTATCAAGGTGCCCCTGCACCTTTACACCCATGACAACTCCGAGTCGCCCAAAGGCTCCTCTCCTGCTCTGGTTTCCTTCCAAGCTTTGATCACTCGTGAGCTGTTTGAGGAGCTCAATGAGGACCTTTTCCAGAAGATCCTGGCTCCTGTCAAGACCGTGTTAGACGAGGGCCATCTGGAGAAAGAGGACGTGGATGAAATTGTCCTGGTCGGAGGGTCCACCAGGATACCGCGGATCAGGAAGCTGATTAGCGAGTACTTTGGGAAGGAGCCCAACACGTCAGTGGACCCTGACCTGGCTGTGGTTACAGGTGTGGCCATTCAGGCCGGCATAATGGGCGGCTCCTGGCCTTTACAAGTGAGCGCCATAGAAATCCCCAACAGACACCTGCGCAAGACGAACTTCAGCTAATCTTTACCCATCTTTATTATTTATTATTATAAAAGTGATGCCAGAGACTTGCCACTGAGTGCTTACTGTTTCATGCTTCTCATATCTGCATAATTTAAAATCTGCTGCAGTGTAACAAATGAGCACCGAGAGGCACCTGAAAGAAGACAAACAAGATACTCAGGTTTTTCAATAGATTGGATGCTTACCTGCTCCTAAAACGTCTGCCGTACAGTGGCAGAAAAATAAGTGTTAATTATATATTAAGACACAGAACATTCCACTTTGAGGTGTAGTAATGCTGCGTCCCAGGAAAAGTCAGAGGTCGGAAATAAGTTCTAGGTTCTCAATAAGTTCTAGGTGCATGAAGCAAAAAAAAAAAAAAAAACAAAAAATACTCCTCCTGTAAGTACAGAAGACAGAAAGGAGGGAAATGTTAACAGATGCCATTCTAAATTTTATTTTACAGGACTTAATAACATTCGCGACATATTTTGGCATGCAGAACAGGTTTTACTATATGATAGTATGTATTTTTTAAGGCTTACGTGGATGCTGCCATTGTTTCATGACATCAGACCACTGCTTCTTCATGAAGTCGGGGTTGATGGGTTTGCCCTGAGTTCACAAGTAGGAACTCCCATCTTTGAGTAGTGGTCAATTATAGTTTTTTCAGAAGGGGGTCGGAAATGTTTGATTTCTGAGTCATCTGGAGTGCAGCGTTACTGATAACACCTGCAGAAAACCCGTTCCATTTCTGTTTATATAGTGACAGTTGCTTTTGTTGTGCATGAATCTTCAGCAGAATAACACAGTGAAATGCTGATGAAATGTGAACAAAAAGCCCCTCAAAGGGCGACATCCTCTCTCATGTGTCTACTGATCCATTTGATGCCTATTCATGGTGGACACTTAAATGGAGTTCAGTTAATTGAACAGCTACTATTTAAAAGGACTGAAAGACTAATCAGTGCATCTTCAGCTATTTATTTATTTATTCCCATTAACTGTATGGCTGTGAGTGTGTGTATATGTGTGTATGTGTGTGCGTGTATGTGCAGGTGTTTTGCAGGCTTTTTAATGTATTTTTACATCTTTCCATCAAAGGTTGACACACAGTGTGCCTGTTCATAAAGCTGCTATATTGTTTGAATTGAAGTGTGGTAACTGAAGTGAACTGCTGCACCCTGGTGGTTCAGTGAAAGGACATGTGTGGTGTCCCAGAGATGATTCACATCACGTGGACAGAGGGAGACCTCACTGACTACATTTACATGCACAATAATCTTCCAGAATATGACAGTATTCTGTATTTGATAGAGGCCATGTAAATAGCGTTATGTCTGGATATTTTGAATTAATCCTTTATGTGATTCTAGAAGGTTCCAGTTATTACATATGGCATATTCTGGTATTATTCAGGTTTGAGGACCATTCTTTGGACATGCATACTGCACATTAGGAGTATGTGTCTCCAATGGTGTTTTTATGTGCAGTTTGCGACACACATCCTCTTGCCTGTTTATGGTCAGCTCTGTGCATTATAAACAAACCAAGAAGTCAACAGTTTGCATGTTTACTTTTAAATATTATGAAAGACATGGATATCAACACGTGTATGGATTTGTACAAACATCGCAACACTGACTTTTTCAAAAGGTGGTTGTATGAATGAAAGAGGAAGGCTGTGTTCACATGGTCCAACAGGACCAGCGGAAAACTTTGAAAAAATCCTATTTTGATGCAGAGAAGCAGAATGGCCGAAGCAGCTTCAGCCATCCTACTTCCCCATAATCAGGGTACGCACCACAATTAGTCTATAAATCAATTAGATGTCAACGGTTACATTAATTGGCAACTATTCTGATGACTGATTTACTGCTTTGAGTCATTTTTTAGAAGTAATCCTCTGATTTGTGCTTCTCAAATGTGAATATTTTGTGGTTTCTTGACAGTAAACTGAATATCTTTGGGTTGTGGACAAAACAAGACGTTTGAGGACCTTACCTCGGGCCTTGGTGAACAGTGATGAACATTTTCACCATTTTCTGACATTTTATTAACCACTAATCAGTTAATGAAAATAATTGTTAGTTGTAGCCTTAGTATGCAGGGCTGCACGTGGAATATTTATTTTCATTAGGTATGTAAGCAGCTTGGTAAGAATGTTGTCTTTTTTGGAATAAGGGCAAAAAACTGGAATATTTTCTGCATGTAAATGTAACCAGTGTAATAATGTAGTTATGTACAATTCATTTCAAACAAATTCACTGCAATATAGACTCCTCACTTCATGAAAAATAAAGAAGGTGTTGTGGTGAGGTGGAGAGTAGATGATGGTACATAATGGAGAAAGCCTTAATGCACACTCAGTACTGTAAATCTTTAATTGTTAGTATCACCCCTCCCTTTGAATAAAATACAGATTCTATTATTTACAAGTGACAGAGGAGTCATGCTCAGTGCTGCACTTTGAGGACTTCCACTTGTTGGCCAACTTTACATTTTTGTGCAATAGTGCATGTTTTATTGAAATGACAGTGACTTACGTTGGACTTACACATGTCAAATGTTTGTGCGGCATATCAGAGTGAAGAATAACTGTAGGTAAAGAAGGTGAACTCTGGTAGTCCCACAGGAGGACCAAAGCATTGCTTACTGGTGCCTTGGGTATTTGATACTGTATTTATGGTTGTTGGGGTGCCTAAAATGTGATGAGAGACTGGAGATTTATTTAGTGATTTTAGTGTGAAGAAAATGTGTTCTGCCTGCTCATATTATGGTTACTGTGCATCCAGTATGAAAGCTTTTTCTGTTTTCATTCCATAATTATGTCTTTGGAAAACAGAAGACTCAGAAATCTGTATCTGAAATACAGACGCTTCAATATCAACATTTTCAACCAAGAAGTAAATTAATCTACATTCCTTTCAAAAGTATAACAACTTATTTTTGCCAAATGTCTATTTACTTTGTCTATTTTTTTCCCCTCAAATGTATTTTGTTGGAACTGAGATATTGATGTAATACAGCCTTTAGTAAGGATGAAGAAAATTTGAGGCCCTGCCTTTGATACTGTACAAAACATCAGTCGCTATTGAAATAGTGAGGAAAAAAAACTATGAGACTATGATCTATTTTTATATCACATTCTACTCACATCACCTAAAAATGATGAGGAAGTTCAACTGTTACCACCTACTTTCTAGCCAATTAAAGCTTTTTTCAACTTGATGAGCCCTACTGTGTTGTTTTGTCTCTGCTCACTCTGCAGGGGGTTCGGTAGTGGAACCTGGAGCACCTGTTCCTGGAGCATGTTCACATGTTATTAAAGCCTGGCTGCAGTGTAATTCTCCCTTATGTAACATGGATTGGATCAATATGTCTTGTTTCACATCCACATTGAGTCAAATTCATACATCTTAAAATGACAGAAATTACACTGTTACCACATTAATTTTGAGGGTGCTCCCACTTCGTCAATGTCTGAAGTGAGAAGATATCATACTTGATTTAATGTGGCCATTTTGTGCCCACTAGATGGCCATAATCATTAGGTCAGCATTTGAGCATAAATGGCAACCTGTTGAATTTTAAGTGGAGAAAAGGAAAGAATTTGTTCTGAAGAAGTGTTCTGCAAAGCAAGAACCTTTAATTTTAGTGAAGCAAAAGCCAAAACAAAGTAACTCCTACATGAAACTGCTCAACAACACAACTCAACAACTGCTACAACAAGGTCTGTGAATTATCTTGACCACAGCCGAGTGCCATTTAGTGCCATTATACTGGAGAGAGGGCAGACATCAGATATCTCCATATAAACAAATAAATAGCACTGCAGGCCAGAGAAAAAAAATGTATTTCTTATTTTGGGCTGAACTGTCCCATTAAAGTAATGTCACTTGATTACTTTCTATTCCTCTTGGATCACCTCAATTCAATGTTTTATGTTCATTGTTAGGTTTATTAATTGGTTGTCCAGCTGTTCTTTCCTTTGTCATGAGTCAAGTGTGGTATTCACACTCAAACTTAAAAAACTGCAGCTGACCTGATTTGACTGTTATCAGCACACAGTCAGAATGACAATCATAGCAAATTATTTTGGGGAGACATGGATAATGTAAGAGGACAAACTAAGTCAAATCTCTCCAGTCAGTGATAGAGTGGGTCCAAACAGATTAAATGTCATCTTCTCTTTAGTTATCACAATACCTAAATATGTAGTCTGAGATTTCACAGCAATCCCATTAAATATGTATGTTCACATTGTGAAACAGACAATAGTTAACATTTTTTATATATTTAAACAAAGACCTGATTCGACCGAAAATAATTGAATGGGTTTTATTGCATTTGAATGTTAAATTGAATGCCTTTATTGTGAAGGGCTTCAAAACGAAAAGTACCTTCCGTCGCTATAATCAGGCAGTGGTTGTCGGTAGCGAATCGCACTTTCGACAGATTTGATGTGCACAGTCTTTAATTACTGTTATGTAGCAGCATTATAAAAATTCATCTCTGTTTCGAGTAATATACACAGTGACCATAATGTTTTATTTGCTATGAATATGACTTTTTAAAGGTATTTATGTATTTTTCCCCCCACGAATATGCCTCCTGCTACACTCTCTTACATTGACTTTGAAAGCCAGTGAGCTACCATGTGAGCAGTTGGATTGAAAGGTACGCTGTCTCACATATGATTAAAATAACAACAATTAGCGTTTACTTTCTCCAAAGAGAAAGATTTACAGTATATTAATGTTATTTGAATGAGTTAGTCTTTTGCCAGCAGCCTCACATTGAAGCTAAAGTTTAGCATGTCCTCTCTCAGCCACTGTCAACACTGTCAGCTTCAGTAGACAACAAGAGGACATAACAACAGATTTAGGACAAAATGTCTGCGTGTAAAAGGCTGCTTTACTTTGTGAAACACAGAAGTGTATGGACGCATGTTGGGAGAAATGTGACAACATGGTCTTCTGTTGGAGCTGCGTTCAATGCCAAAGCTCACAGGAGGCTGAACCTGTTCGAGAAAAACGGGGTTAGTATTTGTCCTCTGTGTGTCTCTCAAGTTACAACACTACTGCATTAATGAAATAATGTGGATATAAATTGCACCAGTTTGTGGTAAAAAAAATAATAATAAAAAAATTATTACATTCTCAGTTTCTGTATTCGTGTGTGTGACCTGTGGTTACAGGGTTTGTTTGGGGTACCAGAGCTGAACTGTCCTGCAGGCTTCCAGGTGGCCACAAAGGCAGCTCTGAAGAACACAGAGCGCCTGTTGGACAAAGCTTGTTCTTGTCCTCCAGGAGTGGAGACAGTCGAGTCTTTTGACCAGCTCTCAGATGGTTTGTGCAAAGTGGCTGATCTGGTGAGTTCAACCCCCAAAATATGCTAAAACTTGAGTATTTAGTAAGTTGTTATGCAGAATCATTACATGGCTTTGTTAAATTCTTGATTCTGATTGGTCACTTACATCATTCTAAGGTTTATTATTTCTGTATGACAGATTGTTGTTATGAAGAACAGAGAATTGCTATGGACACAGTTCTAATCATATAAATCATAGAATCACCATAAAAAGATTTTATAGATTCGAACATGACTTTGCTGTTCCTCCAGAGTCTGTGATCAGAACTGTGTCCATAGCAACCATCTGTTCCTCACAGTGACAGTTTGTTGTACATAGCAACGGTCTGCTATACAGAAATGACAGACTGTAGAATAGAACCAATCAGAACAAAGCCTTGTGATAAATCATCAGTAATATATGCTCAAAAAATAATGAAATCTCCTGGCATGGAGATATTTTAGTGTTGTTTGTCCATTTTTAATAGCAGTATTATGCAGGGCATCTAAATATTTCTATTGATTACCAACAATTTTATGGCTCTTTTGATAAAAGTAGCAAAGGTCATGATACTGTACTATACCAGACTGAGATGCTAAACACAAAAATGCTCTCTGATATTTAGTTTGTTTTCAGTGTCTCTTAGATGAGCTTTTTTTTCTGCAGGAAAAACAGATCCAAAAGGATCTTATTTAACACTCATTTGTTCTGAACCTGTGTTGCTACCTTCAACTCATGTGATTACATTGTGCATTTCTTGTGATAAGGAAACTGTCTTTTCTTCTTGTAACAGGCTGACTTTGTAAAAGTAGCACATCCAGATCCAGAGTTTCGTGAAGCTGCAGAGAAAACCTGTATAGAGATTGGCACAGTTGTGGAGAAGTAAGAGGAATATATATTGATCTGACCTTTATAAACACATGTAATTTGTGATCAAAAAGAAAACATGTAGCAAAATGGATAGCAAAGTTACTATTTGCAATGATTGGTCAGTCCTATGTGTATATATTTGCATCAGTAATCACCCACCTGGCATATCAGCAAATATTTAATATTTTGCCATTGTAATGGTGGTCATTAAAAGACATGTTTCTGCATGCTCCAATTAACACAGACCTTGAGTTGCACTTGATAGATGTTCAAGTTTGCTGTTTGTATGTTTCAGGCTGAACACTAATGTTGAGCTATGCCAAAGCCTTAAAAAACTGCTCGACAACCCGGACATTGTGGCTCAGCTGGACCCAGATACAAGGTAATTTTACTGTCATCTTATTTAGTATGTGACTTAAAGCTGCACATCTATAGCCAAAATGACAATCACAATTATTCTGATCCAGTTTATTTATCACAATTATTAATTGATTTTATGGACAAAATATTGTTGTTCCACTGTCACATTTAAATAAACAGAACACTGTCTTCACTTCCATGTTCCATGTGCATCAAAATAAGGCTGGTCCTTATTCACAGGACAAAAGAAATGTACCAAAACTCCTCAAACAAAATTAAATCAGCGGAGCACTGCTTTCACTTTCATGTTGTGCTACATTCGTACAACATAGCTGTTATGGATGTCTGAGTTGATGTGGGACAAAGAGAGGGGTTAGTGACATTAGTCTTCTTGGCCTTCATGTTTTCACTGGACTGCAATTTGGTGTTTTTCAGGTGGTTGAATAAGTTGGTTGTGTTGCTTTGTGGAGCTGACACAGGTCTCATGCACTCTTCACATATGATTTGCTTTTGCATGACATCACTTGACCAACATTTTGAGGTAGTTTCAAACAATGGATGATGATGCATTTTGAGGCACAAGCTTGTCACCTTCTGCTCCAGACATTTGCTTTTTTAATTTTTATTTATTTTGCCCATGTGCTCTCTGTTGCATAATAGTCTTCTACTCTGGACTGTGGCTGTAACATCAAGGGAGTTTTCCACAGGCTGCTGCTGCTGCAGGGCGTCTGGCTGGTAGTTTAGGAAGCACTTGATTTGATATGCAGCAGAGTCAATTATGTTAATTTGATTATTGGAAGCTAAAATCATGATAGAGATTAATACTCAGTTAGTAGTGCAGCCCTAATTTAACTCTGTGGTAGGTATCTGAAGTAAAAAGCTGTGGATATGTTGGTCATCTCTTTCCATAATAACATCGATAATTAATGGTAATATCTTCTACAATGATAGTGAGTTACGGATGTATTTCTTTCTTTCCAGACGAGTGGCAGAGTTGTTCATGTTCGACTTTGAAATAAGTGGAATCCATCTGGATGACAAGCTGGTGAGATGTTGTGGTAGCATCATAGTAACCTGTGAAACATGAATTTGAACACACAAGTTATCAATAAAACATAAAGACAAAATCAACAACACATGTTTTAATGTGCCTCTGCCCTCCCTAGTGTAAGGTATTTTCTGAACATGATGCTCTTCTCCCTGCAGAGGAAAGAGGCGGTTGCACTTCATGTGAAGCTGTTGGATCTAAACAATGAGTTCCTGGTCGGCTCTCACCTGCCCAACAGAATTGCAAGGTCAGCGATTCCTGAGCACCTGCACTTGCACTTTGCAAGTGAAGGAAGCTTCGTCCAAGTTGGGGGACTACATGCAGATTCCCCTGATGACTTGGTATGTTGTTTATTTGCTCTGAGTCACGGAAACATTTCTCTGTTTTGCTCAGCAGGTGGCGCCTTTGCCATGTAACAGATCACAGGCCTGGATGTAAGGGCTGGTTTGAAATGGCAGCGGCCTGTTCTGTCCCAGTTAATAAACAGATTCTTTTTCAAATGTGTTTTTGTTAATGAAATATTAGCTCCAGCCTCCTGTCAACATTTTCTCAAAAGTAGTAAACAGAAGCTTTAAAATCTGCCTTAATATACTCTCTCAAAATTGCAAACTTTAACCTGTATGATTTTAATATTTCTGTTACTTTCAAATGGGGCTGATACATTTCTTACAGTTGAACCAAATGTGCATCATATTTTCCTTCAAAACCAGGCCACTTCGTGAGTTTTGGTTAGGATGACTGAGCGTGAGCAACTGCAGATGGATACAATCCGACCAGCCTCCACTGGCTTAAAATTTTGATGCTTCAAGATGCATTGATAATCATTTTTAAATCGCATCATAGCCCTTTGAATCGGAGTCAAATCAAATCCTGAGGTGCCAAGAGATTCCCACCCCTAGTCTGCACTCATTTTCTCATGTGTCGCATGTCGATGGTGCAACTGAACAACATGTCAGCTACATTTTTGTCAATTAAGTGACACTGTTGAACATTTTATTGAACAATTTTGCTGTTTGGTATTGATGAAAAGTGTCTATTGCTGATACATATCACCTTTGTTTTACTGGCCAGGCCTGAGTCTAAGTCACATATAAATGAACACTTTACAATAATGTGTCAAAACATAACAATCTGACCATGTAGGTAAGAGTGAAGTAATAATTATTGTCTGTGTCTGATCATCCAAAGATCTCTCTGATTAGTGGATTGTATTTTTATCGTTCTGCAGTCTCGTTGAAATGCTGCTTTTTAAAATTTTATATTGTATTTGTCCTCTCTGCCATTTGTAGGTGCGAGAAATTGCCTACAGGATTTACCTCTATCCAAACGCAGATTTGATGGAGTGTCTGGAAGAGCTGCTGAAATCCAGAAACAAACTGGCTAAACTGGTGGGCTATGAGTCCTACGGACACAGAGCCCTGAAGGGAACGATGGCCAAAACACCAGGTTAATATGTGTCTTTCCTTCAGGATCCACATGGTTATCATTAGTCAGTGCTGTAACTGTATGATTGTTTGATGGAGAGAGTGTGAAAAGATTCATTTAATGAATATTTCAGAATTTGCTTCACAATAATACGTAACCAGATAATTCTCATTTTATTGGTTAAATACAAGCTTCAGAAATGATTTTTCTAAGCTGCTTTATCTGCACCTTTGGCAACTACTCTCAGATAGTTTTACATGCTGCAACTTAATATTCATTGTCCTTTACAGAGACCGTGATGAGCTTTCTTCAGTTGTTAACAGACAAGCTGGCAGACAGGTACAGCCTGCTCTTAAAAGCTTTTATCAAAGATCTAGAAAAGATGTAAAGTTCCAACATTCTGTTTGACTGTCTGTCTGTGTGTTTGTTATCAGGAGCTGTTTTTTGTTCTATATCATCTTTTAAGACTGTTGTGTCATTAAAGATTGAATCTTGCTTCCCTGTATAGTTAAACATAAGTTGATGGACCATTTGACACAGCATGATGCGCCAGGAGTCCTAATTTTCTGAAATTAGTGACTCACAGGCTTCTTTCCTCTGATAGGTGATCGTGAGTTGATTAACTCTTGTCATGTGATTCACACTCAGAAGGACACAGGCTGTGTTGTTCACATCTTCTTCCTGCTTTCATGCATGTATAATTTGCATGCTTGGGATTCCTCAAATAGTCAAAAAATATGCAAGTCAGGTGGACCCCGATACTCTAAAATATTGGTACAACCCCAATTCCAAAATAAGTTGGGACACTGTTTAAAATGTAAATAAAAACAGAATGCAATTGTTTGACTCTGAACTGTCCTGTGCTCCTGCAGGAATATCCTTTATACAATCATGTGTTTCACAAAGTGGTGAACCTTGCCCCATCCTTGCTTGTGAAGGACTGAGCCTTTCAAGGATCGCCCATTATTACCCTCAATCATGATAATATCACCTGTTGCCATTTAACCTGTTTACCTGTGGAATGTTCCAAACAGGTGTTAATTGATGATTCCACAACTTTGCAAGTCACTTGTTGCTTCTGTCCTGACTTGTTTGAAACAACATGTAGCTGGCATCACCTTCAGAATAAGCATATATTTACAAAAATCAATAAAGTTGTTGAGGTAAAACATTAAAGATGTTTTCTGTACGTTTTTCAATTGTGCGTGTCAAAAAATGATCACATTCTGTGTTATTTATGTCTTACACAGAGTCCCCAAATTTTGGAATCTGGGTTGTATGAATGTTAGCCTGTTAGCCTGGCAGCCAGTCCAGGGTGTTCCCCTGCTTTCAGCCAAATGCATGCTGGGATAGGCTCTGACCCTGACTAGTGATAGATGGGTAAAGACTGGAATAAATGCCTCCAGTCACTCAGTTCATAACTTCGTTTTTGTGTTTTTCTTTTTTCTCACAGAACAGCCAAAGACTTTAAGATGATGAAAGACATGAAGAAAAAACTCAACCCTCGTAATTCTGTGAGTGATTATTTTTTACGTACAAGGATTTTTTTTTCTCGACTACAAACATTACTGTGTATCGTAATGCGTGCAAATGTTAGACATTTCCCTCAATCAGTATGTAATCTGTATTAATTGTTTAAAAAAAAAGTCTCTTTTAGTTTAATTTGTTTGCCATCACATGTAAATAAAATACTCCCGGTGTGATTTTTACAGGAGCTCATGCCCTGGGATCATCCGTTCCTCAGTGGTGTCTTGCGTGCTGAAAGGTGAGTAGTTGGTATCTTATGAAACAGATTTTTCAGCTTACTGTCATTTGATAAAGTCGTGTTGATCAGTATCTTTGTGGTGGTTTTAGATGATTGTAATGTCATATTCCACCAAGATGTAAGTCGTTGTTGTGTCCCAGCTCATCCTCAGGTGTCAGGTGTTACAAAAGCTGTTAATGGAGAAGCATGGGAGTGCTCCCTATTACTCCTTTCTTTGTTCAGGACAATACGGTCTGGTATAATCGACCTCTCTTGCTGCAGCCTGTTGTTTTCTTTTTTAATGTTTGTAGCAGTAGTGTTTTGTGTTTAGCTCTGAGTTCCAGTTTTGTTTATGCCCAGCATTTATATGGTGCCCCATACACCATTGTCATTGAGTTCTACTGCATTCTGCAGCTCCCTGAACATTTGACACAAGGCTACATTACTGTCATAAAAATAATTCTCCTAAACATAATGATTGTACATGCTTTGTCTTATAAATCTCTGGCAATGGTTTGTTGTGTTCTTGTAATGGTGTTCTTGCTCCATATGATTGTTAGCGATGAGATAAGCTTTTTCCCCTCCTAATTTGAAGAATCTTGTTCAATGTAGACTTTAGTATTAGTATAATTAAAAAATGACAAAATGATCTTTACAATGACAGATATTTCAATGTGATTAGGGGCAGTGCATCACATTGCATCATTTTTGCATCACAATTTTCATTTTCACTGAAAAAGCAAACACAATGATGTGAGATTTTTTTGGCAGGGGTGAAACGATAATCAGTTTATCGATAAACCACAATAAAATTCCCATAGACCAGTATTTCTGTTTGTGATAACCACGTTTGATTACTGCTCTTTGAAAAGCTCACAGTAAATATTGTTCCCCATCAACCAAAGTTGGGAAAAGTCTCCCAGACGGAGGTGCTGCAACAGTGTGGATTTGTTTAGCCTTCAGTGAACACATTGACATCACAATGGACATGCTGCCATTTTAAATTTTCAATATAAAACCTGGTGAAATAATTTCAGTATGTGAATCATTTTCAGCATATTCCAAAAATTGTGTGATAATAATGATAATTGTGAAAATGTTGGTCACTATGAGTTGTAAAAAATCATGAATAATCTTTTAGAAGGAGCAGATGTTTTCGTAGCAGTGGGCTTTTGTTTTCAGGAAAACAAGCTTAGCTTTACATCACTGGACAGCTGACAGTTATAAAAAGCTGATCAACACACATTGTAGGACTCATCGCTGCTTGTCATAGTATGTCTGAGTAAAATGTGCGCATCTTGCACTGATGTAGGGTCAGTGTTGCTGCATCCTGCCTGAGCTTCAAGTCTGGGGAGGAAGGGGTTGGTGGAAAACAACTTGCTTCAACCTAATAAATACATCGTCTAGGGCGCTATTTTACATTTTTCACCTCTTAGTTATTTAGAAAAGATATTCCACTCTTTTGCTTCTCAAATGAGAGTAGTTGCTGTTTTTTTTTCCTGTTTTATAACTTGAAGACCACCAGAAAACTATGACACTGAAACTTGTTTCTCATTTCAAACTCATTAAACCAGTGATCATCTTTGTCCCTCAACAAATCCATATGCAAAATTCAAGCTGCCATATTCTAAGTTTAGCTCTTATTATTGAGTGTCTCCAAGTTTTCATGGATATCTGTTCTTAGTGAACTACACTTTTCCTTCCCAGCACTCAGCAGAGACTAATAACATGACGGCCAAATGTTCCAGAGAAGTAGATCTTTATGGCAGACGTTATGGATCCCTCATGTGTCCTTTGGATTTACACGGGCACCAAATTATGTGTGTACGTTGCCATGTGTTGGTGACTGTTCCAAGAGGTTCTGAGGAGGAGTGGATCTGTTAGCTTGTCCTCATTTTTCCCATGATGCCACAAATTTCTAGTCTTCGCCTGATTGTGGCTTTGGGCTCTGCTAGTTGGCAGGAGATCCTTAAATAAATTTAGGATGCAGTCTGATTGCATTAGAAAGTGGTTTCCCCAGAGCTGCTTCTGTTTTCTGCTGTGCAAGTTTACACACACACACACGCACACACGCACACACACACACAGACACACACACACACACAGATCTCAAAGCTGTAATCTCTCTCACAAACACACAAGTCACTCTGTCATGCTTTTTCTCTCAATCACTCACTCAATCTTTTTCTCTTTATCTCTGCTTTTCCATCAGTAACTGTTTGAACTGGAGATTGTTCAAATCATATTGAAATGGGGTACAGAGTGTGTCTGTGTGCACGTGTGTGTGTGTGTGTGTGTGTGTGTGTGTGTGTGTGTGTGTGCTGTCTCTTTTCCGTGTGCTGTCTCTTTTCC
>JAJHUR010084655.1:0-12247 GCA_027495735.1 Lutjanus campechanus
GCTTAATAAATGTTGATCTAATATTAATGATTTAATATTCATTGTCCTCTATTTGCAGGAAGACATATTTCAGCAACCTGGGCTCCGGAGTGAATTTGCAGAGATAAGGGATTGCCTCGACACTGGCATGCCAGATTCTCTCCGTATCCTTACCACCATGATATTCTATATTCAGATGTAATTACAGATTCACAGTCCAGATAAAAGACATTACATAGAATACATTACATCCAATAGGCACAATAAAAGAAATATATATATATTAATGTTAAAGGCACAACTGTACCAATGTCTCCCCAGCTGGGATTGGTGCTGTGTAGTGCTAAACCTTAAGTTTGATAAATCAAAATTATCTCATTTTCAGCATCATTAAGCCTGTATATAAATTAATACATGAGACTTCTTAGAACAGTATGGAAGGTATTGACCCCTGCAGACACAGACATTTCACTTGCACAATCTATGTTGCAGTGGTGTACAATAAGATCTTCACAACTCTGTACACACAGTAAACTTGCGTGACAGAATGTTTGCTTATGTATACATCTTGCAGCATTGCCTGTAAAGATTATCATCATCATCATCATCTGTCATTTGTTCTGTAATAAATTGTCCAAGATAATCAACTGAGGAAAATAATATTAATCTTTAAAATATTTGAAAAATGAGTGCAGTGTAGTTTATACATAATTTGTTGTTTTTACATTGTACCCTGGTACACAGTCTATGAAATGAAACAACGATGGAGGTCACAGAGCTGAAGGCTTTTTTAGTCACCCACATCCATATTGGATTAGCACTGAATCATCACCCCTTTAATATCCAATCAGCCCTTGTGAAATTAAAGCTGCAAGTTAGCACTTTGCCCGCATAGTACTACTTTGCATACTTTAATTTCAGATAAAATATGTTCAAAAAATGAGGCCATGCAACAAAAATGTGCCCAAATACAAGGGGTGAGAATCTCTTGGCCCCTCAGGATTTGATCTGCTTCTGATTCAGTAGGCTACGATGTCATTATAAAACAACAATTTTAATTTTTTTTTACCTTTGTACTGTTTGCTACAGTTAAAACAAGAAGTAGCTTCGTTTAGAGACGCAAGAGAACTGGGTTTTAAATTTCTGATTATTGATATTTCTGCTTTGATTCACAATCTTTCAAGAGAGAATGTGTTGATGCATCTAAGAATTTCCCCACAAGATTTCAAACCATGGTAGATTCTGTTAAAGAATTATGTCCTTGACTCTGTATTGACCTGCAGCGGGCAGTAACCACTCTGTGGCAGAAGCCTTGCTTCTCTTCCTAGATGCCGTCCCAGAGCCAGTGGTTCCTTTCTCCTTTTACCAGCAGTGCCTAGAATGCTGCTCCAGTGCCAGTCAGTGTGAGAGAGTGAGTGAGATAGACGACCCACTGTTAATGGCTGATCACCATTAATCTCTTCCAAGATGTGTTAAATTCTAAAAGTTGATGTAATGTTCATTTCTTTTCTCTTCAGATGATTTCCCTGCTACCTCAGTGCCATCAAAATGTGTTCAACTATTTAGCTGCCTTTCTCCGTGAGCTGTTGAAGAATTCTGCTAGCAATCGATTAGATGTCAACATCTTGGGTAAGAAAAGGAAGCAGGTTGCACTTCAGTCTCATTTCGTTTCATTTGTGAATGCGTTATTATTAGCTGTTGCTTTGTGCTTTGAGTCAACATGTTGAGTTAGTGAAGAGGAACAAATAAAGCAGTGGAAAGTGAAAATACATGAATTAAAAATCCTTTTTTTAAATTGTGTTCTGTTCATGACTCAGGGGCTGTTTGCACTTCTGTAAAAAGAATGTTTGCTCACCAACCTACCCTGTATGAATAAAGGCAATGAAAAGAAC
The DNA here is from genome assembly GCA_027495735.1 of Lutjanus campechanus. Lineage (NCBI taxonomy): Eukaryota > Metazoa > Chordata > Actinopteri > Lutjaniformes > Lutjanidae > Lutjanus > Lutjanus campechanus. The sequence continues at coordinate 1,872 of JAJHUR010084655.1, forward strand.
TGTACTAATATTTAAATATGATAATTATGTAACATCCTTCATTCATTGCATTGAATTTCTTCCTATCTCCTGTCACATCTGTTGAAACATCCAAAAAAAAAGAAACTCTGCTAGAAAAGATAGTATAACATTAGAACTTTGGTATACCATGCAATATGAATAATTTATTTTCTTTCTGCATAGCCACCATTTTTGCCTCCTTGCTCCTGAAGTCACCGACGAAGCAGGATCTTGCAGAGAAGAGGAAGACTCAGGAGTTCTTTCAGCACTTCCTGACCCAAGGGTCCGCCTAGATGGAGGACTTTGAACACTAAAAACTGTACAGTCCAGTATTTGAAATAAACTGTAATGATTTCTTATATTCTTAGATGGATCTTTGTATAGATATAGAGTATAATTATTGTAAGTGACAGCTCTTATCTGATATTAGTTTGTTTCAAAGCAATGTTTGTGATCTCTTGATGCAGTTTATTGTATATCATCAAACATATGTAGAGATAACAATTTTTAATGTATGTATATTTTATTTAAAAAAAATAATTTGTATTTTAATGTTTCTGATCACGACAGAATATTGTTTTTATATATAAAACCATTGGAAACAAGGTGTGTGTTACTGGTGATTCAGTTTTATTATTCTCAGTCCATGCTGCCAATCAAAAGCAAAGAAATGAACCCTAAATGAATGAGTTATCTCATAATGTGTGTGAAAATATCCTTTCCCATATTCTGCTTATTGAATCTAATTTTCATTTTAAAAAAAGTCAAAAGTACACAGAAGAAGGAAGAATAACGGTTAATGTTTTAATTCAGCATTAGGATTAATATTTAATTTCCCATAATTCATCACGGATAGCTGTGAGTCTGTGACGTTGTATGGGTATCCTAGGGAGGGGATAGACAGAAAGTGCTAAACATCTAAAGCAAAGGAAGGCTCAAAATTTAACAGAGGTAAATATATTTTCATGTCATTTTCTTTTAGACGATTAGTTAAAGCGTTAGCATGCCAGTTTATTACTTGGTAACGTGAAACATGTTATCCTTGCAGGGAGGATAGCTTATGTCAATTGTCGACAGTAAACAGGCTAACGTTAGTAGCGTTAGCTAGCTCCTAGCTTAGTTAGCTATCAGCTAAATTGTTGCTAGCTAGCAAAGCTATGCATGTGTGTAGAAACAAGTGATGGTTGACTTCGCTAGCGTATAGCTAGCTACCTAACGTTCATTTAGCTGTCTGGTGCTAGCAAGCTAAAGACAAAAATGGTCACTGTTGTGTTGGCTGCAATGAAGTCACATAGCGTCAAGAAGTGCGAATAACGACAGGCGTATTATTTAAAATAAACCCAGTATGGTTTGATATCTATTTGTAGCAGCCAGCTAGCGACATCTGAGACTACTAACGGTGTGACAGATGTACTCCGTCAAATAACATCAGGTTAGTAGTCGACCGGATTGTAACACAGCCTATTAATGTTACACTACACCAGTTCCATGACATTAAGTTAACGTTAGATAAACGTTATTAAATAATTCAATTGTCAGTCATAGGGGGTATCGTTAAACTCGGCATGTTTATCAGGCCAGTTTGTGTTTGTAAACCGCGCAGTATTGTAAATGGTAGCTAGCCATGTCGAGTATGAAAAACTTAACTGGTGTTGCAGTGTGAGTGTGGCATCTTTCTCTTTCTGTTCATAACGTTTTACAGAGGCTAACCTGATAAGTTTTAATCGACCGTGAAGTTGGATGAGTTTAGCCGCTGTTGTTTCGTGACTTCTGTCATTGAAATCAGAAAGTTCTAGATGTCCGTTAGTGTCCCCGAAACAAGGCTCCTGTGTCCTGTGTCCACTGGTTGACAGGGGAGAATTGTGTTTTTTAATACGCTAAATAATACGTTTCCCTTTGTTTGATACACGGAAGTCTGCTTTAGGAGCAGACTGGTGTATTTTACATTAGTATTTAGATTTGTCAATGCCCCTTTTTGGGCATAGTACACGTATTTGAGCCTCTGTTTAGCCAATTAATTGTTCCTGGTTGTCAGACAACAGGCCTTCGAGATGCAGTGCTTTGTAGGACAATATTAGGTGTTATGGTTGTGTTACGATCTTGTGATATATTTTTTCCAAGCTGAAGCCCATTTAATAAGGAAATGTGGCTCTCCAGGGCACATAATTAGCACCACCCAAATGCTGGTAAAATATGCAAGTGGCATGTAGATTTGCTTCATTTACCTGCCAAAAAAACAATGGTTATCTATTTATTGGGTGGTAAAATTTCAACATTCACTAGCCATTTGGTTGGTGGACAAAGAAGTCAGTTTTGCTCTGTGACTCTTTATTTTGAATGGATGGTCAGTCATGTGGTCCACTGCTATGTTAGCACAGCTGTAATGTCAGGAACTGTCCAAATCTCTCAGATAATTTGGATGAGGTTTGCTTACTGTCCCAAGAGTCAACCTAAACATGGAGAAGCACAGTTCAGTTTTTATACATCGCGTATTTGGAATAGTCTGCTCCATCTTGACCGTTTGGCACTGCCTTTACTTAAATTCCCATTTCTAGTCTTGCTGTTAAAGCTGTTGAATTCTGCTATTCAGTGTGTAAGACTTAGAAGGATTCATTGGCAGAATACGACAGAAACAGAATCTGATATTTATAAGTATGTTTTCATCATTGTTGTGTTTTTGTTACTTTAGAATGAGCTGTTTATATCTACAGAGGGTGCAGGCCCTCTTCCATGCAGACCACCATGTCGCAGCACCAAGAATGATCAAACCAAACACTCGCTCTAGATAGGGCTGAATATTTAAAAAAAATGATGTGCCAATTTTTTTTTCACAGATATTGCAATATGAGTCACCATTTTAGTGGAGGTGAAAAATGGTGTGATGTCTTCTGAGGTCTGTTCCAAAACAAGCATGTTCCCATATGTCTGGAGAATATGACTTGTAGGCCAGGGCAACTCTATAGCATTACTATACAATATAATGATATGTTGTGTGACACACATTCAAATTTCAAATAAGTGCAGTTCCTGTGATTTGGATATTGCATTTGGCCATATAGCAATATAGGTAATTTTTCAAATGTTTATTTCTATTTCTAGATAGGGGTTTTCATGAATTTCACAGCCACTTTACCGTTCTTCTACACGCTTGAAAAGGGAGTGGGGCACGAGGCGTTCAGCTCACTGCTAGGTGTCAGTAAATCCTACACACTGGTCCCGTGAATCACAACTTCCACTGAACTCTAATTGCACTGTAAATGTTATTCTCCTATTTATTGGTTTTGTTCAATTTTTGCTTATTTCTATCTGCCTCTTCTGTTTAACTTTAAGCCCTGTTATGTGTCATTTTTTTAAATAACATCTTGTGCTTCTCTTATGTCTCTTAATGTCTTTTTTATGTCTCATGTAAAGCTCTTAGAATTGCTTTGTCATTGAAAGGTACTATACAAATAAACTTCCCTTGCCTTGAATAAACTCCATTACTGAAAAGAAGTAAGGACAAATATAATTTTGCGCATTTATTTTTCAGGCTGTAACGTTAACAGTGTGACTGTGCAGTCCTCCTTGCCAAGGAAGGAGAGGCACCAGGGACCATGAGTGAGAATGGCCCTCATTCAGAGGCGCCTATGTACTACGAGGTGGAGGTGGATCCCCTGGAGCGGGAAGACGAAGAAGATGAAGAAGACAAGATCCACTTTGATAAAGATGATGACCTGATCCCTGAGCCCTCATCGTCCTCTGGTCGGGTGTACGACCGCACCACAGTGCTCATTGAGCGGGACCCCATCCGGCTGGATGAGGAAGGCGAAGAGGAAGGTCACTGTGGCGGGGACGAAGATGGAGTCACCTTCCTAACTGAAGGGGAAGGTGATGGAGATGAGGAGGAGGGCTCTCTGGCCTTTATGACTGACCCCGATGGCATGTCACAGGGTTATGTCCACCACACCATTTCTCCGGACCAGATCCAGTTCACAATAAATCCAGGCTCCACCCGCATGCCACGCAACATAGAGGGGGCCACGCTCACCCTGCACTCTGAGTGCCCAGAGACCAAGCAGAGAGAGGTAAGCCTAAATAAGTGCAGATACCTTTTATTTGAATGTTAAGTAGCATGAACATAGGTGCACACTGATTTCAGTAAGCAGCTTTGTTTTGTCTTCAAGGGACAGTTCACCCCAGAATCAGAAATACACATTTCCCCCCTTTATCCATCTAGATTTTTTGGGTGTGTGTTGCCGAGTTTTGGAGATATCAACCATAGGGATGTCAGCCTTCTCTCCAATATAATCGGGCTAAATGGCACTCAGCTTGTGGCACCAAAAACATGCACAAAAGATTTATATTAAAACCAATTTCGCCAATTTCAAAATCATGAATCAGTTATATTCAAGATAGTCCACAGATGTGGATGTTATGGTAGATTCTACTGCAGAATGAAAGTAGCTCCTACATGAAACTGCTCACAACAAGGTCTGTTGATTATGTTGAGTCACTGAGCTATGACTTTTGGAAAGAGACACTGGTTATGAATTTTTCAAATGCATTTTTTGGCACATTGAGCACCACAAGCTGAGTGCCACTTATTCTGATTATAATTGGACAGAAGGCAGACATCTCTATGGCTGATATCTCCACAACCCAGCAACTTGCACCAAAAAAGTGTAGCTGAATAAACAGCGCTACAGGCCAGAGGAAAAATATGTATTTTGGGTGAACTGTCTGCTTTAAGGGTTTGTGCTTCTAGTCAGTAATGTGGTGTAAATTAATCTTCACATACCTGTTACAACGCAGATGATGGTAGAATATGGCCAGAAGAATGTGGTCAACTATTATTGCTGAAGTAATGCTTGTTTTTGTTTGATTATTACTGAAGTGATTGCTTGGTTTTGTTGCTGAAGTAATTGCTCAGTTTTGTTTGGTTTTTGCTGATGTAATTGCTTGGTTTGGTTTGTGGAATCTCTTCCAGTCATTCCAGCTAATTGCTCAACAGATCAGCAGATGGTTAAAAGATGTCTAATAGACTCACAAACAGTAACAATACAGGAAGTGTTTTTTTAAATGTGCCTTTTCTTGTTAAAATACATTAATGTGCTCAAAGGTCTTTCAAAATGAGCTTCCTCAGCAGCTTGGCTCATTTTGCTTGGTAGAAGTTACGACCTTAGTGCGCCAAAGAATTCAGCTCCTGTCTGCTGGTGCTGTCACCCTGCTTCCACAGTGTTTTCACACAGTCCTAGACCTCGGCTTAGCCCACTCACAACCCACTCTGCCTCATATCAGTGTTCATGTGGTGAATCTGCCATATTTTGACACCTATCCCAGCTGCCCAATTAGTGGAAGTGGACTATAAAACCAAACAATCTGACAGCAAATGTGCACTGGTAAACAGCTGATCCTTGCAGAGTAAAGAGACAGGAGCCCGAGGGACTGCAGGGAACAATTTAGCCCCCGGTCAAACACTCAATCCTGTGTTTAGCCAGTTGTTTGAAATGTCACATGATACATACTATATTGCCATCAAGGAAAACGCCGCATGACAAACACATCAGAGCAAGACAGTGTCAGTTATTGACCAGTTGCCTCAACATCTATTTTAATGAAGAGATGATATTTAAATCTAGTTCCTGGTGGGATACAAAATACATTTGACTAATGACTGTTTGTATAACAGAGGCAGAAACATCACAGGAGATGACACTTTGTATATGCTGTATGAAATTTATTGTCATCTTATGCCCATGTTCTTTTTGGTGGTTTTTAATTTGTGTTTAATACTCAAATACCAATACTAATGCTACTTTAATGAAGACACTTATACAGCTAGATGTGAATAACAGCATCACTGGATGGGTGGTGTGCTGGGAGTTTATGCTGTGTTTTTCCCTCATGTTATTAACAGAGGCCCCACAAGAGAGTACTTTCTCCCCGCTGCTGTTTTTAATATCAAATTTTCTGGTGAGATAGCCAGTGTTGATTTGATCACTGACGATATATAACCAATGTTAATTCAGGGAAAATTGACTGAGCACTAGGCTCTTCTCCAGCAATGCAATGAGTTCACAGTCATTCTAGCTTAAAGAATATACAATATATGATAATTTCAACATCAGTAATAATAATAAAATTATGTAAAAGTTAGATAAAACAAATATACAGCAGAGCGGTCTGGCAATAATGATCTACATACAGCAATAAAACTTGTCCGTGAATGTTCTCATTCGTCCAGGTCATTGTAAGTCAAAGAAGGATTAAATCGAAAGCAACTGGACTTGTTCAAAAGTCTTTTCTGAAGACGTTTCGCCTCTTATCCAAGAAGCTTCATCAGTTCATGCCTGTCAGACTAGTCAGAGCTAGTCTGCAATAAAACTGTATTGTGGATGGACCGAACAGTCTGTGAGTTGGTTACAGCACGGTTCTCAAACACTGAGACAATGTTCTTGGAATTTTGTTAACATTATGAAACTGATTGCAACAGCAAAATGGTGCAACACTGTTCTGATGGTTCTGAGTCACAAACGACAGGCAAGTCTTGGTGATGTATCACATCCCCTTTCTTTTAGTGAAGATTATTTGTTGACCTGAGGTTGAGGGTACAGGATACTGTCTTTGTGAAGTAATATGCATGTAAGTCTTTTTAACCCACCAGCATATCACTAAACAAACAAACAAATGAAATTTGATACTGTGCGTGTGTGGAGGAGGTTAGTCAGTATTACTGCTGAACACTGAGCACTGTATTTGTTTAATCTGTGTGTATTGTTAGATTGTCTTGTTCTCCGTCATGGTACTTGCATTCTTTGTTGGTTATGTTTAATTTATCTGTATTGTTGTCTTTTTTTCGATGCTACAACTTGATTTGCTATGACATTGTTATGATGATAGCACAGAGTGAATTTCTGAGAGGACAGTAAAATAAGCCATTTACTTATGACACTTCCCTAAACAGAAGTGCACAGGCCTGAGAGGAAGAAACCTCTAACAAAGTCAAGCACCTTCTTGTTTTGTCAAATCTAATATATTTTGATTTTACACACAAACTGCACTGCCTTTAAGTGGAGCCTTTACATAAAATCACAGATTGTGCAGTAAATTTTGGTGGTGGCATGTGCTGCTGATTTGAATATGAGTGCACTTTGATGTAGTCCATTCAATTCAGTGTGTACTACAGAGAAGAAAAACATTTGCCTTTGAAAAGCATGAAAAGACCAGCAAGGACCCAAGAGCAACTATTTCCTCTGAACTACAAATAGAAAATTCCAGCCCTCTGTTCAACAGGTGTCAGGAAAAAACCTTTTGCTGAGCAGTGTCAAGCACTTAGTGATATTGCTGTAAATACTCTCGCACAACCATTTAATTTGTAATGAAGTGGTCTTTTCCGCAGTGTGTGTGAGAGACCAAAGCAGACACAATGCTCTCTCACAATGATCGAACTGATGGTGGAGAAGAGTCACGATGATGTGGGAGATGAATACAGTACTGAGCTACAAGCTTTAACACGGCTTCCCACAGTGGCTTTGCATGGATGTTTGCTTAACAAATGTTCTCTCCCACATCCTTAAAATCTAAATGAATGGGCTTTGACTACCCATCACTCAGATTAGTGTTTGTTAGGAAGGCTGAAAGGAAAGTTCATCAGCTTTATACCACTTTATATCACTCTGTATATATATACAATATATATATATAACAGCTAAGCATGTTCTGCATGAACAACTGATGTGTCAGTTCTTTTCCAAACTGACAAAGACACTTTATGCAATGTTTAACAACAACAAAACGTTCATTGCCAGAGAAGCATCAAGTGTATTATCATTCACAAAATCAGGTAGTTTTTCATAACTTGTTGAAAACTTTGTATGAATTCAACATTAGGCCTAACATAAAAATGTTATTTCAGCTTTCATGCTAATTGTGTTGTGGTTTCATCCACACTTCTCACAAAACTAACATGTTGATCACAAATGTCTTCACAGACCTGCAGTATGGAAAAGTATAGAATTTGATTTGAGTAATTTCCAGGTCTGGATAAGAATGGGGAAAAAAAGAAAGTCATTCAGAACAACAGTCAGACTACTGCCCCTGCAGTGTTTTCTAAAATATAAAATTCAGATCAAGATATCCACGACCAACGTAGTTTTGGCAATAGCTTTTGAATTGCATATATACATGGCATCACAAATAAACAGACTATCTTCTGTGCAAAGAAACCATAACTTTATGACTGTGTACAATGTTGTTTCCATGGCAACAGTGAAAGGCTGCACAGACACTGTAAAAATGAAATTGTTTAACATTTTTTAACTCATTTTCAGTTTGTTTTTTTTTTAAATCACAAAATTCTCTGCACACCTGAATGTGTGACAACCTGATGAAGGTTGTCCAGACTGAAACGTTGTTTATTCAATAAATCAGTAGAAAGCAAGACTGTGCGGGAGTCTCCCTAATTGCTTTTCAGGTTATTTTTTTTATAAAAGAGAATAAAAACTATGGGGCTAGGGGACAATAATATTGTAGCACATTATTTTTCACTATTTTAAGGGAAAATACTATGAGAATAGGTAGCACCGGTTAGTTTACTTCCTGTTTTAGCAGAGATGTTTGGCATTCTGCAAAGCACTGTGGATTGAACAGCCAGATAAATTTTCCTGGCTTGACAATTCCAAATTCAATCATTTGACAATAGTTTAGCAACATAATAGCATGCATAGTCAGAGTGTCACATAGGCTATATGTCATATGTTTACAGTTGGATTTTAAAACCAGTTATTCACATAAATAACATCCAACTCATTGTACTCAGTTGTCAAATATGGTCTGAAAAATCTATAGGGAAATCTGGAAATGTAAGGAATTTTGAAATGTAAGATGTGTAGGAACCCTGTCTTCCACAAAGTTAGTATTTCATAAAAATAGAGGTTTGTTATTACTTCATGTAAAAATTCACTCACTCTTGCTAATTTTCTCACTTTTTGGCCTTCTCCACTGTGGGTAACTACCTGATATACTGCAGCAAGGGATAAAAATGCTGATGGGTTTTTTTTAAAAATAAGATCCCTGAGAGGATAGGGACAGCAGGTTACAGAAGTAATGTTAACTGAGCGAGGGGATTGCTTGTCGCGGTGGTCAAGCACAAGCTTCCCCCTTCTGAATTTGTGCTCAATGCAGGATAGCATTTTTTGAAGAGGAGAATGGACTGCCTTTATTCACATTGCCCCAGGGTTTTTGTGTGAGAAGAGAGCAGGAGACTGCCACTCTGCAGTGGAGATTGGTGCTGTGAAACAGAATTGGATGGGATGTATTGCATGGGGGTTTAGTCATCATTGCTGTCCTTTGTGCTCACCCGCTTCATGTGCTGATGGGTGGCTGAGTCATTGAGTTCAAGTCCCATCTGAAAGGTCGTACTGTCACATAGTATGTCAAGGATGGTTATTATTGAGATGAATTAACAAATTACTTTCTCACTGGCTTTTTGAAATACAGGTAAAAGACTGTGAAATTGATTTTTAAGAGTGGTAATGTTATCCTTTTTTTCCCTTGGTATCAGGATTTCATACAGTAGAGCTGAATTTAACCACGTTATGTCCCCTCTTCTTCTTCCCTTATTAGGTGAAGCGCTACCAGTGCATGTTCGAAGGCTGCACAAGAACATACAGCACAGCGGGAAACCTCCGGACACACCAGAAGACACACCGGGGCGAGTACACATTTGTGTGCAATCAACAGGGCTGTGGAAAGGCCTTCCTCACGTCTTACAGCCTCAAGATCCACGTCCGTGTTCACACCAAGGAGAAGCCATTTGAGTGTGATGTGCAAGGCTGTGAGAAGGCCTTCAACACGTTATACAGGTAAGCCTTCACACAACTTTGTGTTGTGGTGCTTTATTTGACCCCGTGTTGCTGTTCAGATCACTATTGCCACTGTGAGCCCTGTTAGCAGTCTAGTTTGGCGGCTTTCATCACAGACATATGCAGATGTTGGACTGATCACTTAGGCATCTTGCTGGGATTCGTCAACATTGCCACTGTGTTGTCCAGGCAAGACTGGCCTGTGAACAAATACACATAAATTGGGGATCTGCAATATTTCTGTCTCTCAACTAATTTCAATGAGTTGTGCATCAGCAGCTCTCCTGTTTACTTGTATTTGTTTACAGGCCAGTCTTGCCCAGACCAGAATGGCACAACCCAAAGGCCATTATGGCATCTATGTATATATGTGTCTATGGACTTCAGGTCACCTAGAAGGAGGGTCACAGGCTAAAAAAGGTTAGGATAAGTAATAAAGATTGAACTGTGTCATGATACAAAAACAATTAGCTAGATAACCATAGTGAGAGTGAGGGAGCCAATCAAAGAATTTAAAGTTTTGTTGTTTTTTTT
>JAJHUR010084656.1:0-17542 GCA_027495735.1 Lutjanus campechanus
CGTCCTGCACATGCTAATACTTTGAGCTAATGGTGTAAAACGCACATTTTGTAAGTAATTTAACACTCATTCCAAGTACTTTAACTGCTGAAACGGAATATTGTCGGTAAAGAAAGGGTTTGAAGACATGACGACATCGAAATACTTCGAAAATACTTCCCGTATGTCCACCCGGCTAAGATCGGGGCATGAAGATGACCACGCTGCCGCCGCTGACGCTCCCCTAACCGGGAGTCTTGAAAAACTGTTTGCGGAAATTTCAAAGATGAACGACACGCTGCAGAGTGTTGCAACGGACGTTTCGTCTATTAAACAAACAACGGCGGAGTTGAATAACACTGTGACGGCCATGCAGGTGAGGCTGGGCGAGGCCGAGGCGCGTATTGAACACCTGGAAGAGAAGGCGAACCAGCTGTTGGACGAAAAGGGGAGCAAAGATAAACGGATGGAGGAACTGTGGAACAGAGTGCAAGTCCTGGAAAACCACAGCAGGCGAAATAATGTGAGGTTGGTGGGTCTGAAGGAGACTTTTGGCACAAATGGGACGCTGCCTGCCTGTGTTAGAAAGATTCTCGCGGAGGGACTCGGCGTGGAAACTGACGGGGAGATGGAGATTGAGAGGGCGCACAGGCAACTAGCACCGATGCCAAATGCAGATCAACCCCCGAGGCCGGTGCTGATCCGTTTTTTGAGGCAATCCGCAAGGGACAAGGTCATCAATGTAGCTAAGGAAAAGCGAGGATTTGACTGGGAAAAATGTCGCCTTTCTGTATTTCCAGACATGTCTAGAGAGCTGGCGCAGAAGAGGAAAGCGTTCACACCGGTGAAGCGCAAACTACACGACCTTAATATTAGATACACGCTGGCTTTCCCCGCAACGCTGCTCTTCAGTTGGAAAGGAAAAAACATGAGGTGCAACACTGTCGAAGCTGCGGAGAAAGTCATCAATGAGCAATGATCGGGAGGAACTGTGGACTGAGATGAATGGAGTGAGGTGAGCTGCGGTTTATTACAGATGTAGGATTGTGCGTTTTGTACTGAACTGAACGGTCCTATGTGCAGGCCAGTGAGAGGCGTCTCTTGGCACGGAGCGGTAACCATGGGAGCGGCGTTAATCCCACGGACCTTATGGGAGTTATTCTTCTTCTTTTCTTTTTCTTTTCTCTTTTCTTTTTTCAACAGCGAGGAAGGTCCAGCACCCGGACACTGGTTGCGTTATAGCAGCCGGACACCTTTTGTTTCATGTTCATGTGCAAGTTCAGTTTGCATTGTTTGTTATACTTGTTCAAAATCAGACAGGTACAGGGTAATAAGTGATTATTATTTGGAACCAATTGACAACATTCTCCATTACAAATGGTTGCAGTCAGACATTCATAGCATAGAGTACTTATTTCATCTTCCTTATCTCTCTCTCTTTTTTCTCTCTTCTTTTATTTCCTATTGATTTTATCATTATTATGATTTATCTTCAATCTAGAGGGGAAAGAAGTACATGACTAGTAGACCAGTTAAGTTTATTTCTTGGAACATAAATGGATGCGGTAGTCCTATTAAAAGGAGGAAGATATTATCATTTTTGAAAAATAATCAGGCAGACATTGTTCTAATACAGGAAACCCACATGCAGGGTTTAGAAGTGGAGAAATTTAAAGTGGGATGGGTGGGACATGTGTTCCATAGCTCATTCTCAAGCAAACGTAATGGGGTTCTGATTTTGGTTCACAAAAACATAAGCTTCATCTTGCGAAAACAAACTAAAGACACAGAGGGAAGGATTATCTGTGTTGAAGCAGTGGTCGAGGGAGTGCCTCTTGTATTATGCAACATATATGCTCCTAATAAAGGAGATCCTAATTTTTTCCACAATCTAAATAAAATACTAGGAGATACTGAGGGCGAAATTGTTCTTGCTGGGGATTTTAACGAAGTTATGGATCCAGTACTGGACAGGAGTTTATTTAGACCTCCTCCCATGACACAGGAGAGAGAGGCCTTACATATGTTGAAAAGAGATATGGGACTAATAGATATATGGAGGTTGACAAACCCAAATGCGAAGGATTTTACTTTCTTTTCCCACTGCCATAAAACTTATTCCAGAATAGATTTTTTTCTAATAAGTACTTCCCTGGCAGACAATGTGGCTAATTGTGACATAAAGACAATCTCTCTTACAGACCATGCACCAGTCGAGCTATTTGTCATGGCCAGTCTAAAGACTGAAAGAAGAGGTAGATGGAGATTAAATACTGGATTAATGTCGGACTCAACTTTTAGAAAGACAATAGAAGAGGACTTAAAAACCTTTTTTGAAATTAACATCGGTAGTACTGAGGAAATAACTACTGTCTGGGAGGCCTCAAAGGCATATATAAGAGGAAAATTCATAGCACAAGCTGCTAAAAAGAAAAAAGAGAATCTTACCAGAATTAAGGATTTAGAAAAAGAGATAAAATATAAGGAATTAGATCTGTCGAAAAACTTCTCCAATGGGAAATTTCAAGAACTCTGTAAGCTTAAATACTCTTTACATGAGATCTATAATAAAAAAGCAGAATATGCACTTTATAGATTGAAAACAAACTTTTATGAAGGTGGAGAAAAAATGGGCAAATTATTAGCGAGACAGTTAAAGGAAAAATTCTCTGCCAATACCATACCAGTTATAAGGCAGGGGGACACACAGTTTTTTGCTGCTACAGATATAAATAGAATATTCCAACAATATTATGAGAAATTATACACATCTTCTATATCTCCAAATGCCTCACAAGAAGATATAGAACAGTTTCTCCTTAACATAGATGTACCCAAGCTCCCACCTCAGGAGGCAGCTGGATTGGAATTACCCATAACGGAGAGCGAAATAAGGGAGGCAATTTGCTCAATGAAAAATGGGAAGTCGCCAGGTTATGACGGACTCCCAGTGGAATATTATAAAACCTTTATAGATATTGTGGTGCCAGTATTACAGAGGGTGTATCAGGAGATGTTTGATAAGGGTCGTGTAGCTCCAACTTTTAATGAAGCGGTAATCTCACTAATTCCTAAAACAGGTAGAGATGCTGCAGATCCCTCCAATTTCAGACCTATAAGTCTGCTCAACCTTGATTGTAAGATTCTTACAAAAATTTTAGCGACACGTTTACAATTGGCTTTACCGAGCATCATCCACCCCAATCAGGCTGGTTTCATGAAAAATAGAACTTCAACTGATAATGTCAGACTCCTGTTACACCTGATGTGGCTGAGTCAATCCCAAAATGTTCCTATAACTGCTATTTCTTTAGATGCAGAGAAGGCTTTTGATAGGGTGGAGTGGCAGTTTCTGTTCTCCACCCTATCTCATTTCGGCTTCAACTCTAATTTTGTTAAATGGATAAAGATGCTGTATAAAGAACCCAAAGCAGCAGTGATGACAAATGGAATAATCTCCCCCTTCTTCAATCTGACCCGAGGAACTCGACAGGGATGTTCGTTGAGTCCATTATTGTTCATCATCTTTTTAGAGGTTCTAGCAGTGTCTGTTAGAGCACACCCTGGAATAAGAGGAGTAAGGGGAGGAGACAATGAACACAAATTATTATTATATGCTGATGATATCTTAGCAGTAATATCTGAGCCTTTAACTTCTCTGCCACGTCTGATGGACACCATAAAATCCTTTTCAAAATTGTCGGGGTACTCCATCAACTGGAGCAAATCTGAGGCAATGCCTCTTTCCAAGACTTGTATTCCATCTATGGTGGAGAAGTTTAATTTTAGGTGGGTACGACAGGGAATGAAGTATCTTGGCATCAAACTTTCTGAAGATATAGACAAAATTGTGGCACTAAACTTTAACCCTTTACTTCAAAAGATAAAAACAAACCTTGATAAGTGGGGAAAATTGAAACTAACATTGTGGGGAAAAATTAATGTTATAAAAATGATAGTTGCCCCACAGTTTAGTTATGTGGCAATGATGTTTCCAATTAAGATACCACCCACTACTTTTAGACAACTGGATGATGTAATAAAACATTTTCTGTGGGGTGGGAAAAGACCACGAATTAAATTGAGAAAGTTATGTACACATAAAGAAAAGGGAGGGCTAGGCCTCCCGGATCTTAGACTGTATTATTTAGCTTTCGAGATGACCAAACTATCAAGATACTGGCCAGCTGCAGAGGGTAAAGCAGCTTGGATGGAGGTAGAAAAGGAGATGTGCTTGCCTTTCCAACCCATAGAGGTATTATCACAAAAAAGGTCTAACATTACAAATCCAATACTTCTACATTCAAAGGATGTTTGGAGCAAGGTACATAAAATGTTTAAACTGAAACACACTCTACAAAGATATTCATCGTTGTGGTATAATCCTGACATTTGTATTGGGAAGAAACCTGTGTTTTGGAAACAGTGGCACTCTAAAGGTTTAAGCACCATTAACGACCTATTTGAAGATGGGGTGTTCTTATCGTATGATAAACTGATGCAGAAATTTAAGTTGACAGGAAAAGATAACTTTTGGAAATTTTTGCAAATAAGGAGCTGTATTTCATCAAAACCATGTAACATTATTGATAATGTGATGATGGACTATATGAAGCTTCCACTTGGAAAACGAAAAGCCTCACAATTTTACAAAGTTGCTAATTCTTCTCTTGGTTGCGACTCTAATCAGTTAAAGATGATCTGGCAGAGGGACTTGGGTGGAGAGATTAGAGGCGATAGATGGGAAATAACTGTGGCTGATTGTGGTAAATATGTGAGAGAGGCAAGGGGTAAACTTACACAATACAACGTATTACACAGATACTACTATACGCCATCTAGATTGTATAGGATGAAACTATTGGAAGATGATTTGTGCTGGAAATGTAAACGGGTAACTGGAACCCTTCTCCACTGTATGTGGGAATGTGTGTTAATCAGACCTTTCTGGACTCAGATTCTTAATATTTTAAGTAACTGGCTCGGAGCGGAAATCCCCTCAAGTCCAGAACTCTGCTTACTGGGGGACAAATCTCAGTTACCCGACAATACTACTAAATGTAACCTTTCTGTAATCTTGGTAGGCACGGTAACAGCTTGTCGAGTCATTTTAAGGCATTGGAAAGCATCAGAAATTCCACAGGTGAAAGAATGGGTCAGTACAATGACTGAAACTGCGTCATATGAATGTATGCTTAGTAGATTAAGTGATGACAAAGGGGAGGGGGTGACCCCGTGGGACAGATTCTGGGACTACATAAAGGTAAATGATAACCCCCACTAGGATTCAGGACTCTGGTTTTTCCCGTTTTGTTATACTTCCCCCAGGGGGCATTTGATAATACTGTATACCCCAACATCATGTCTTTATGATATGCGTGTGTGTACATTTATGATACATGTTTAGTTGATTTTATTATGTACTCACTTTCCTTTTTTTTCTTTTGTATTTTATGCTCAATGAGAGACAAAATGTGCTAAGTCTGTCACAACTAACTTTTAATAATAATTATCTGTTTTTGTATGGAGAATCTTACTAAGTTTGCCTTGTACCAAGTTCAATAAAAAACTTAAATTTAAAAAAAAAAAAAGATTATTCCTTGATGGGTGCTTGTTATTTTTTGGACCAATGGTAGACAAATGGTACAAAGAGGTGAAAGAGATGGGGGAAAAAACTGTTAAATAGACTTTTTAAAATGTGAGATTACTCAGATTTGGGTTTGACTCTTACTCACCTCTGGTAGTCCAGTCCAATCAGACTGACTCCAGGATCCTGTCTCCTGGTGTCAGCTTCTCACAGCGGGCTGCAGGAGAGTCCAGGAAGATCCTGGAAGATGAGGTCAAAATGTCAAGAACTGACTGACACCCAAGAATGTGTAATCAGAAGCAAACAAAACTCGGTAGACAGATTAGGGTCTGCTCTGCCACCCCCCCCCCCCGGGCCTGTTGTTTCATAATCCGTTCACACCTCATAATTCATTATAATTGTACAGATGGATTAGTTGTGTGGTGTGAAAAGAGTTCACATATAATCAATCCAAAGAACACACAAGAAATCGTTTTTGTTTTTCCAGAGAACTCAGGGAACTACCCTCCACCAGTTACTGCCCATAACACAGTGAACAACTTTCCTCCTGTACAGTACAAACAGTATTTAGGCAACTATGTGGATGCTGAGTGCACATATAGATTATATCAAGGTACAACAATGCACTGGGGCAAACAAACAGATCCTGTTTTTGTTTTTCCATCTCTAACACAGTGATATGGAGTCAGTGAATGATGCAATTGTCTCTCTGTTCAGCCTAAAGCTCATCAGTCTATACTGCCACCTATCTGCTCAAAGATTTGGGCCAAATGCTTGAGTCAAGTTTCCAAACTGTGCAGACTGAAAGAATGTTGTTTCTGGCTGCTATTATGAGACCGCTCCAATATTTAAGTTGAGGACTATCAGTGGTTGCCATCAAAAAGAGGATTTAGAGCCCCACAGTCTAAACAGACTACGGAACTCAGTCTGTCAAAATGTTAAATCAGACTTTGGCTTTTAAATGGGCCTCACTGTTCCTCTGTAGACAAAACACTGACAGGATGCTAAAGGATGCTATGTAAAAAAAAATATTCTGATAATAAAGTCAAATCAAAACCAAATCAAAATATTATAATGGTCAAACTCAAATCAGGTTTGTTATAACTATTATTATAATTTGTAATTAGAAGGTCAAAAGGTTCAGATTAGAACAGAGCTACATCC
The DNA here is from genome assembly GCA_027495735.1 of Lutjanus campechanus. Taxonomy (NCBI): domain Eukaryota; kingdom Metazoa; phylum Chordata; class Actinopteri; order Lutjaniformes; family Lutjanidae; genus Lutjanus; species Lutjanus campechanus. Next base: position 6,731 of record JAJHUR010084656.1, read on the forward strand.
CTTGGACTGTCAGTCATGTACAGCACGGGGAAAACGCCTTTCAATATCTAAACTTGTTTTAGTTAACCATTACCGTTTTATGTAATCTGCATGATTATGTTTTGTTTAAGGGTAACTGGTATTTTTCACCTTGTATTTTCCCATGTTTTTGTGTCCAACTGACTAATGGGGGCAATAATTTCTTGTGGTTTCAGTATTGAGCAAGACCACTGCAGTCAGCAGCTGGGAAACAGGCTAAAACATTATGCACTGGGGAAATTGCACATCCTCACAGTCCATCCACGAAAGTGCTTGTTTTTGCCTCTGAAAGGTCCATCCGTCCATCCATCCTCAACCACTTATCCGAAATTGGGTTGTGGAGGTAACAGTTCCAGCAAGGGACCCCAGACATCCCTTTCCCTGGCTACATTAACCAGCTCTGACTGAGGGATCCCGTGGCATTCCCAGGCCAGGGCAGAGATATAATCCCTCCACCTAGTCCTCGGTTAGCCCCGTGGCGTCCTCCCACCTGGACGTGCCTGGAACACCTCCCTAGGGAGATGACCAGGTGGCATCCTTACAAGATGCCCGAACCACCTCAACTGGCTCCTTTCTACGCAAAGGAGCAGCGGCTCTACTCCACTCACGGATGATTGAGCTTCTTACCCTATCCCTAAGGGAGATGCCAGCCACCCTCCTGAGAAAACCCATTTCGGCTGCTTGTATCCGCGATCTTGTTCTTTCAGTCATGACCCACCCTTCATGACCATAGGTCAGAGTAGGAGCAAAGATTGACCGGTAGAGAGAGCCTCCTCACATACTTAACTGTCACCTGACAGTGAGCTGATGCAGCACATTATGTTACACTGACTTGTTCAGAACCTACAGAACCCATTTTGTACATGTTTTGATGTTAACTTGGAAAACATTCAATTAAATATGCACCAGAAGCTCCAACAGCGACAGCAACAGAGCACCAAATGGCATCTTTTTAAGTCGGTTCTGTGGGTCACAGAGCTGCTTAAGTTTCTCCACCTCAACAGTCAGTCTTTCCTCAGACTAGCATTGATCAACAACATGTACAGCAATCACAGATCAGATCATTGTATCCAGATGATGAATAAAAAGCTAAATTCAAGATTACACCTTAGTGGGTGCTTGTTATTTTTCAGACCAATGAATGCCTTTATTCAGATAAGATAGGTGAAGATATGACAAGGAAATAGGGAAAGAGTAGGGGGTTGACATGAACCAAAGGGCCGCAGGTGGGATATGAACCCACTGCCTTGGTACACGGGATGCGCACACACCAACTGAGTTAACAGGCTGCCAGAAAAAGTAATTTTATCATTGTAAAGCACAAACAAAATAAAACTCACCAACAACATCTTGGTTTGTTTCCATTGTTCCAATAGTAAATATCACTATTCTGCCATGTAAACTTTGTGTTTTTGCCAATGGAGTCTGGTTGGCTTTGACACAGTAATATTTAGCTTACATAATGGCAAATCACTTGCACCTTTTAACTGTTTTATGAGCTCTTTCACTTACCTTTGTGTCAACCAGAGCAAGACCCAGTCCTCGTTCACTTCGCTCCAGCTCCAAGCTAAAAAGCTCATCATCATTGTCATCATATTGGTCATCCTCCTCTTCCTCTTTTAGTTCAAGAAATCTTTGCATGCTGGGGCTGGGATCTGATTTCATGTCTGCTTTCTGTGCAGGCAGACATTTAAACACAAGCCTGTCTGAGGACAAAGCAAAGGACATGTTCAGATTTCAACCATGGAGGCAGTGGAAACTATGAGACAACGTCTGCTACAAGACAACACCCTCCACAATAGAACCAGTCTTAACCCGGATCAGACATACCAACTACTTGATCTCTGCTTAAACACCACATACTTCCAAGTCAACGGCAAAATTTTACAGACAGAAACATGGCTGTGCCATGAGCTCACAGGTATCTCCCACTGTAGCTAATCTATACATGGAGGAGGTAGAATGCAAAGCTCTAAAACCCTTCAGAGGAACACCACCTAGCCATTGGTTCAGGTATATGGACGACATGGGTTAAAATCCAAGCTCAAGAAGTGCAATCTTTTACAGAGCACATCAACTCAGTGGATAAAAACATCAAATTCACTAGAGAAGATGTTAAGGATAACTGCCTGCCTTTCTTGGACTGTGAAGTTCACATTGGTAAGGACAGGAGCCTCCACATCGGGGTATATAGGAAGCCCACTCACACAGACCAATACCTACTCTTTGACTCACACCACCCTCTGGAACATAAGTTAGGTGTTATCAGAACCCTGCAACACAGGGCTGATAATGTACCAACTAGCACTCAGGCCCGAAAGAAAGAGCACAAACACCTGAGGGGAGCCCTCAAAACCTGTGGCTACCCCAGTTGGGCCTTTTTGAAAACAGCCACATGTGCCAGAAAGAACACCAACACTGAGGGTGATGAGCAAAAGAAAAACAAGCGGAACAACATAGTGATCCCGTATGTGTCTGGGGTATCTGAAAAACTCAGGAGGGTGTTCATCAAGCATCACATCCCAGTGTATTTCAAACCCAGCTACACACTCAGACAGAAACTGGTACATCCTAAAGACCGCACACCACATACACAAAAGAGTAACTCGGTGTATGCTGTCCAATGCAACGAGGACTGCAATGACCTTTACATAGGAGAAACCAAACAACCACTGAACAGACGCATGGCTCAACACAGGAGGCCTAACTCTTCAGGCCTGGACTCAGCTGTCTATTTACACCTTAAGGAGAAAGCACACTCCTTTGAGGACAACAATGTCCACATTCTAGACAGGGAGGGCAGATTGTTTGAGAAACCCACTCTCAACAGAGGAGGAGGCCTGAGACATAACCTCTCTCCTATGTACAATGCTGTTATTTCATCTTTGCCCAGGAGATTCAACAACTTGGCCTCCAAAAACAACAGTGGTTCACATTTATGTGACTCTAACGACCGTCACTCACATCTGATTTCAGGTGACTCCCAGGACTAACGACTCCTAACGACTGCCGTTAGAACTGAAATAGAGCACTAATGAATCTGAACACATCCATATGGTTAAATACCTGAGTTAGGGTTAGGGTTGGGTTAAGGTTAGGGTTTGGTGTATTATTTAGTTTGACTAGCTCAGACTACTCTGGCAGGCATGAACTGATGAAGCTTCTTGGATGAGAGGCGAAACGTCTTCAGAAAAGACTTTTAAACAAGTCCAGTTGCTTTCGATTTAATCTTTCCTGAGATTACAATGACCTGGACGAATGCGAACATTCATGGACATGTTCCGATTTCTTTTACTGCAAGTTAATATTTGACTATTCATATATTCATTTATCACTTCATCAGTTTATGAGGGGCAAGGAAGAGAGAAAGAGAGGCAGAGTCCAGACGAGTGGAGCAGTACAGCTTTGGTTCAGTAGACAGCTGGACAGAGTTACTTCAGCTGCAGCATTCGGTTCTTTTCTTACTTTGGACCATGACTGAGGCAGAGTTATACATGGTGTACAAGGGGGTCTATCTGCCCTCTCATGTCCACTCTCCAAAGTGCCTGAAATACTTCGAGGAGTTTTCTTTTCGCCCAGATGATGTCATCATTGCAACATATCCCAAGTCAGGTGAGTTGTCACTGTTACTTGTTGAATGTGGGCACCACGATGTAGGAAATTATACAGGAAATACAGGGAAATCTTACTCTTTTCACTTTTCTCTAGTGGAAGGGCACCCCAGGGTGCACTTTATCTTGTTGTCTTGGACATTTGACCACCCTGGAGGGCATTTTATCCACCATAGGGGTATCCAAGAGGCCACTTTTATGGCGTTTTAGAACATGGAACATGGAGTGCAGTGGAGGGCATTATAGAGCAGACTTGGGCCGTACCTTTTTTTTTTATACCCTTTATACCCTCCTGACATTTTAATGGAGTATATGGTATTATGACAGAATCTGTGTAAAATTGCCACAGTTTGTGACTCACAGAGTTATTGAACGTGTGTTTGTGCATCATACATTTATTTTGTGGATTTCTGACTCCTGCTACTGCTCTACTCTGTGCTGAAAGTGACAGCTGCACTCACCTCACAGAGCAAAAAAAAGTGGAACTTTATCAGTCTTTTCAATGATTTATTTGTGAAAAGATTATTAAATTACTGTGCTCCGTGTTTGTTTGTTATCTCTTGTATATAATTCGTAAGTTGCATCCTATTAAGTGTTGCTTAATTTACAATCACATTGTTGCTCTCATTTCGGCGGGCCACACCTAAATAAGAACAGAAATGTAAGTTGCCAATGTAAGTTGACTTGTTTGACTAAGGAGGAAAAATATTAACAGTCTTACAAGGTCTGAGGACATGAATGAAATAGTGATTCGGGAAAACCTTGTTTCCTTTGTTTAGGTACGACTTGGACGCAGGAGATCGTCCCTCTGATCATGAGTGGAGGAGATCCAGCTTCTGTTGAGACTCTTCCTAACTGGACCCGTGTTCCCTGGCTTGAGGTGGAAAATACTTGCAATCTTAAACTAGAACAGAGGCCGTCCCCACGCATGTTTGCTACACACTTCCATTACAACATGATGCCATCATCCTTCACTGAAATAAAGCCAAAGGTGAATCTGTCATATATATTTTGTGTCATGGATCATTTAGGCATTTAAGACAGTATAATTTCTATTTCCTGTTGAATATCTGGAGATGTAGCTGCAGAAGAGTCATGTGTCTACATGGTACAAAGTTCATTTATTTATCATTCTACAACAGGATTTTATGATGGAGGTTGTGTTCCCATCATCCTACTTTAACATAAAAGGTTTATGGTGAAGTGTTGAGGAGGAGGTCTCCCAGCCTGAGGGAAGAAAGCACTCTGGTGGTTGTATGGTAGCAGATACTTCTGTATCTCTTGCAAGACAGCAGCAAGGAGTCGATAGTAGAAACACACCTCTTGAATAAACTGTGTGAACATGTCCTTAAATGATCAATGCTGTCATATCATCACCACAGGTCATCTACGTCATGAGGAACCCCAAAGATGTGTTCACATCTTCCTTTCACTTTCATGGGATGGCATCCCACCTGGTCAACCCAGACCCACAGAGCGAGTTCCTCCACAAGTTCCTTGAAGGAAAAGGTTGTTCTCTGTTTAACATACAGTGTTCATTTATAATACAACCACAGTACAGAACACATCACAGTAAGGGAGTGGAATCTTCAACTGAGCTGTGTTTTATTATCTATTGACCACAAAGACCATGAAGTTTAATGCAAAAAAATTAGCATTAAGATTTTTTTCTTTTAAGTTGTAATTTATTCATGATAATGGAATACCTTCCTTCTAGTTATTTTTGGATCATGGTTTGATCACGTGAAGAGCTGGCTGAATGCTGAGGACAAAGAGCGCATAATGTACATCTCCTATGAAGAAATGAAAATGGTGAGATTTCACATGAATCCTCAAAACTCTACTGAGAACATTTTTCTCAAAAACTTTCTCCAATGAGAATAATCATGGCAGGAACATGAGGTACTGTGTGTTTCTCTGTGGTGCAGGACCTGAAGGACTCTGTGGCCAGAATCTCTCAGTTCCTGGAGAAATCTCTGGACACTGAGGTGATAGAGAAGATCGCAGACCGATGTTTGTTCAAGAACATGAAGAAGAACAAGATGTCAAACTACTCTCTGGCTCCTCCTGCTTTTCTGGACCAGACAAAGTCACAATTCCTCAGAAAAGGTAAGTTTCATTAAAAAAAATATGCAGTAAAATATGCAGTAGCTCAGCCATGCTGCCAACTATGGTGCTGTAGGTAGGTTCCCCTGTAGCATATTTCTGGAGGCGTCCCTCTAGCATTAGGTTTTCAGGTTCTGTCAAAGTCAGGTGACGTAGAATAAAGAGCGGAGAAGTCTCTCTTTAAAGTGGGCCGTTATTGAAATCCACAAACCTAACTACTGTGAATCCCAGGTAGGGAATACAGGATCTAAAACATTTTGGTTGAACAGATACGACATTTCTGTGCACCTCTACCTCTGTTTGTCACACATTACGTTACATTACGTTACATTACGTTACATTACGTTACGTTACGTATCTTTTGTAACTAATTTTCATTTTTCATATGAACCCAAGCCATGAACTTTTCCTAAACCTACCCTAGTGGTTTTTGAATTTTGAATTTTTTTTTTTCATCGATGGGGATAAAATTCACACACACACACAGTGATTAATGAAGTGTAATGTAAGTGGACAGCATTCCTGTAACAATAGAGTTGACACTGGGTCTAATTCCATGATCTCCACACTCTCCTATGAAGAAATGAAAATGGTGAGATTTCACATGAATCAGCCAAGTGTGAAAGAGGATTCTAGTGCCATGAACCATATTCTCTGACCAGCCTGCTCTTCATCTCAGTAAATGGACCAGGTTTTGCCTCCTTCCCTGCTCCAAGATTTGCAGAGATGTTGTTGAAAGAGGGGTGTCACGGCAGAAACACTAGGCATATACTGTAATATATTTGATTTTATATTGACAGCACTTTGTGCTGTTGTATTTTATGATTATTTTATATCAAATATCAAAGTTTTTAGATAGGTTTTATGTCACGACGGGCGGAGTGGTGCGATTAGATGATGTGACCTGCATGAAGAAAGGATACAGCATGACAGTGACAATGTGGCACCACTTGATGAATTAAATCTTTTAAAATGGGTAATTGTTTTATTCCTTTATGGAAATAATGTACTGTCATGCAAAGGAGGGGTGGGATGGGGAGGCAGGTCACTGATCATCAAGGACATGATTGAATGTATTACCCTCTTTTTGGTGAGAGCAATGTCACTGTGTTACACCTGTACTATCAAAACATTTTTTTAAATATTTGGAAAAAAAAGAATTAAAATATTCCTGTAAGTGGTTAATTTCAAGTTCTGAAACTGTTTTATTCAAGTGCATAATTATTTTATAAATGTTACTTAACAGCTGCAAGGAATGACCTCATAGTCTATATATTTTCATGAATAAAATGTTCAAAATCCTCCATGAGAACATGTTTGATTTTGTACAATCTATAGAGCCAAACACATCATCTTTATAAATTAAATTACTTGGGAATGACTACATATAAAACTATTGTGCACAGTCTTTATACAAAAAAGAAAATATATATATACACAATGTCACACACCATTTCTTCAGTTTCATGATTTCTCTTGTTGTGTTTCAGGAATTGCTGGAGACTGGAAAAACCAACTGACAGTGGCTGAAGCAGAGTACTTTGATGCAGTTTACAAAGACAAAATGAAAGATGTCAAATATAAATTTGTATGGGATTAAAATAAATGTAATGAAAGTTATTCCACCATATCATGATGCACAGAAACCTGTGAAGAAGATGCAGCAGATAATCACTGAAACATTCTGTTTGTTTTATGAAGTTTGTTGAAGCAAATGTTCAGAGGAGATTATCTGGAATACTGACAATGAACTTACAATAAGACAACTTTTTTGTCAAGTTCTCATATGAGCTTTGACTGTTTTATTCTTCTCATAGACGAACCATTAGAGTGTAACCTTAGAGAGCCTCCTCACATGCTTAACTGTCACCTTAGATGAGCAGATTTCTTCATCTGATTATAATTAGTCTGAAATAGGAAGTTTTTGGCCTCTGGGCACGAAGAGTTCACCTTTTCTGCCAGTAGATTTACCGGAAATCATGCACCATAACATTCATAACTACAGAATTACTATAAAACACTGTCAATGAAAAACATTACGGCCAATATGACCTTTTTGCTTTTCATAAATCATGCTATGCACAGTGGCTGTTTTGGACTTTATGAACTGAACAGAATCACTTGTTGATTTGTTTCTCACGTTGATCTGGTGGATAATTTGGTTCAAAGTGAATTCCTAAATTATACATGAATACTCTTGTCTACAAGAACTCTCAATCAGGCACATGCAGACCTGTAGTGCACATGAGGCGAAGAACATCTGCTAACACAATATATAAGCTATATAAGCAGATACCAGTGCAAAATACCAGCTGGCACACACACGCACACATACACACACATTGCAAAGTTGTCCAAAATATGCTTAGAATATTTTCCCTTGGTAAATCTTTTCTAGTAAAGACGACTTCACGACATCGACATCGCGCGCCCAATTCAATTGAGTGCACAACAGTTTCAATATTTTCAAATGTAATCAGTACCTCCATAAAATAAAACAGAAAAGGTGCATATTCATATTTATTTTCAGCCAGGAAAAATACAGAAAACACAGGTGATTAAAAAAAAAAAAATCAGATAATGTGCAGGACATCATTTTAAAGAAATTTTATATGTGTTTAAACACTATTTTGTGTGCTGCAGTGAACTTGCAGCACACAGCAAAAAATAGAACTCTCTTCTATATTTGCTGCATGCTGCAAGCCTGCTGCAGCTGCGACGTGCTGCATTCACATCTGGTGTAAATACACACAATCTGCTAGCATTCTGAAGGACATATTTTGGCTGCTGCAGATGCTGCATGCATGTGGTGTAAAATGGCAGTAAGAGTTCATGAAAACCAGCACGTGACAATATGTTTTTATGCTTCATTTATCAAACTAGCATGGATCAACAACATGTAACAGCAATCACAGATCAGATCATTGTATCCAGACGATGAATAAAAAGCTAAATTCAAGATTACACCTTAGTGGGTGCTTGTTATTTTTCAGACCAATGACAAATGGCAGTGTCGCAGCGATGTAAAAATGGAGTGAGACTTATATTTCCTGACTGAAGCTTCCTGTTGGAAGCCTCCCTTCTCCTTTGGTGAACCAAATCATTTTTTTGTCAAGACAGAGGGCTGCCTTTGTAGAAGCAGAAGCTGACCTTTCTTGGGCAAGCATCTAAATGTACCCGTGTCTCTGCAGGCCTGTTGACATGCTGGTAATAGAATCACCTTGGCTGAGACTCTTGCATACCGAGGCTTCTTGAAAATGTTCCACATTGTCCTTTGTAAAGTGGTGTCTCACTCCTGTGGTCCTGCTACTGGTGGCGTTTAGGGCCTTTGAGATCGGAAACAGTCAGTCGTTGGACTAATATTCTTCTGTCACTGGTTTAAATGAAGGCTGGACTAAAGCTTTGCACAGTGGTGTCCAGAAAGCAAATGATGTTTGAACCCAAACCTCTGCTTCAATAATCACTATCATGCTATTACAATGTGAATTAAAAGCTGCAAAATTACACCGAGCAGCTAAAACCTGGTAGACGTTTCCACCAGGACATCATTTCATAGTGCACTTTTGTCTTCTTAACACCCATATCCTTATTTTAAGGTCCATGTCCTGAACTTCATTGTTCAACAAGCTCATGTTTTTAAGTCATGAAAAACACTGTCAGCATTCAGCCTGTATAGCCTTGGCCATCCAGTTGGATCTGGCCACCAGTAACCTCAGTCTGTCACCCGATGACTGGATCAGCTCCTTTCCGCTGACAGCGAAAAAGAGGTGGAAGAGATGAAAGGGAAAAAAAAAGACTGTTAAACAGACTTCTTTAAATGTGGGATTACTCAAATTTGAGCTTGACTCTTACTCACCTCTGGTAGTCCAGTCCAAGCAGACTGACTCCATTAACAGCCAGGATCCTGTCTCCTGGTGCCAGCTTCTCACAGCGGGCTGCAGGAGAGTTTGGGACCACTGCACGGATGAAGATGCCTTTCACCCTCAAGGAAGTGTCCTGGAAGATGAGGTCAAAATGTCAAGAACTGACTCTGACACCAAAGAATGTGTAGTCAGAAGCAAACAAAACTTGGTGGATGGGTGAGGGTCTGCTCAGTGAACTACCCTCCACCAGTTACTGCCCATAACACACAGTGGACAACTTTCCTCCTATACAAACAGTATTTAGGCAACTATGTGATGCTGCCTTATGTTGGTGTGCATGTGTAGATTATTTCTGTGTCAAGGTACAAAAAAGCACTGGGGCAAACAAACAGATCCTGTTTTTGTTTTTCCATCTCTAACAGTGATATGGAGTCAGTGAATGGAGCAGTCGCCTCTCTGTTCAGTCTAAAGCTCATCAGTCTATACTGCCACCTATCTGCTCAAAGATTCAGGCCAAATGTTTGAGTCAAGTCATCAAACTGTGCAGACTGAAAGAATGTTGTTTCTGGCCGCTAATATGAGATTCCTCCAAGAAGAAGATGAAGAATAACAGTGGTTGCCATCAAACAGAGGATTTAGAGCCCCACAGTCTGAACAGACTACGGAACTCAGTCTGTCAAAATGTTAAATCAGACTTTGGCTTTTAACTGTTCCTCTGTAGACTAAACACTGACAGGATGCTAAAGGATGCTATGTAAAAAAGAAGTTACCAAATTCAAATATTCTGATAATAAAGTGAAAAACCAAATCAAAATATCATAATGGTCAACTAAATCTGAACTTTCGAACTTGTTTTAGTTAACCATTGCCGTTTTATGTAATCTGCATGTCCTGTTTTGTTTAAAGAATAACTTCGGTATTTTTCAACCTGGGTGCTATTTCCCCATGTGTATGTGTGTGTACGATTGATAGGTGCAAAATTGGTTCAGTATTAAGGGAGGCGGATGCAACCGGCAACTGCAAAACGAGTTATAACGGTAGATATGAGGGCAAATATGTCCCGTAAAATTTTGTGCATTAAAAGTGGGGTTTTTTTCCGCCAAAGACTGGCTCAGATCGCCAGTGAAGTCTCTGTCAACAGCATGCAAAGCATCTCTCTTACCCTTCACTTCCTTTGGGTAAAGGCACATGACTCCATTTACAGACAAATATTT
>JAJHUR010084657.1:0-19071 GCA_027495735.1 Lutjanus campechanus
AGGGGTGAGGATACCATATAATGCCACAACTGCAGTAAATGCACAGATGAAATTTATCGTTTGTGTGACCTGTGTTTGTTTTCTATCAGGTTCCAGGAGAAGGGAAACCTCGAGGTGCTGCTGTTCACCATCCAGAGTCGTATGAGGGCCAACAACCAGAGGGTCTACACGCCTAAAGAGGGAGCCCTGGTCGCAGACATCAACAGGGTCAGAACCGCAATCATGCTATTTTCCCTTATTTATCAATCTTCAGATTACTTTCTCGATTAATTTATTTATTATTTGGTCTGTAACATGCCGGAAGGAAAAATAAAAAAGCTCGCTCATCACAGTTTACAAAATCCCAAAGTGACGTCTTTAAATAATTTAGTTGGTCCAACCAACAATCAAAAAACCCAAATAAATTTAATGAATTATAAAATAAGATGAATAAAAGCATCAAATACTCACATTTGAGAAGCTGGAACAAGAGAATGTTTGGAATTTTTGCTGGAAAAAAACAGACTTAAACGACTAATCATCTAACTGATTCCTGGACTGATCATTTCAGCTGTAGTTTTGATAAAGAAAATGTTTGGCTTTGGATTTTTCATATGAAGATTGTCTCTCTTTTTGATCAGCGTGCAGAAGTCTGTGGTTTAAAGCTCGGGCTTTTAGCTCAGCGAGATGGACAAAAATGAATTCATTTAGCAGAGCACAATCCTGAGGCAACAATTAAACTGCAAATAGATTTAATTATGCTGATAATACTATAGTGCAATGCAATAGAACTGTAGAATAAAAGCCATCCCTTGTGGAAAACAATGGTCTGACAGCACTGCAAGCACAAGAAAATAAAAATTAGACTCATATAGGTCACTAGCACTGGGATGTAGTTCCCTCTGTGAATGTATTTCTAATTTTGAGCTGTATCAGTTAATGTAAGTACATCAGAAACAGTTACTTGATTAATCAATTAGTGGATTGACAGAAAATTAATTGGCAGCTATTCTGATAATCAATTAAAATCAAGTCTTTTATCAAGCAAAAATGTCCTTTTCTTGTTGTGGTTCCAGGTTCTAAGATGTGAGAGTTGGCTGTTTTTTCTGTGTTTTGAATCATTTTGTAGTTGAACTTGACCTCTGAGGTCTTTGTGGACACGATCAAGCGAATAACTTCTAAGTTAGATTATTATACCCCCCTTTAACTAGCGAAAAATTTCAGACCCTCGTGATCCATCTCATCATCTGTGTGTGCAGGCCTGGGAGCGTCTGGAGCGGGCGGAGCACGAGCGGGAGCGCGTCCTGAGAGAGGAGCTGATCAGACAGGAGAAGCTGGAACAGATGGCGAGAAGATTTGACAGGAAGGCTGCCATGAGGGAGACCTGGCTGCTGGAGAACCAGAGACTAGTGGCTCAGGTAAAACAACAATCAATAACAAAACTATGGACATTATATGTTGTTATGATCTGGTTATTTGTTCTGAAGTGTCTCTTGATCTCAATTAGACTACCTAATTATCTCTAACATCGCAGGTTGTTAACGTATTTGCATTAATTAACTGACACAGCAGGTTGTTTGTGCATCTGATTATTGATGATGAGACATAAACAGCAGAATCAGGTTACCATGAAAAAACGAGAAGAGACGAAGCAGGAGATGCAAGCAGGAGAGGAACTGTCTTGTTACAAAAAGTTAGGTTAAAGTTAAAAGAAATAAAAATAAAAGGGATATTTTGGATTATTTAGTGGGATTGTCTGAAGTACTTATCTATGGTCAGTGTATTACCTACATTAGACGCTGGTTGGCAGTTTGCAGAAGCAGCAGGAGTACTAGGAGTCAGCAACAAAACGTATTTTAGCTGGCCCACCCCAAAAAATCAATATCAGTTCAAGTGTTCGCTATATTTAGAATATTGTCACAGCTTTACCAGGCAGCCTCAGACAACCTTTATCAAGAGAAACAAGAAACTGCTGCTATATAATACAAATATGGCTCTCTCCAAGGCCACCAGACTCCTTTGGCAAAAACAGTCATTTTACCTCACAGACCACGGGAGTCGCTGGTCTACTGCTGCCTTGATGTGTTAGTTTGTTTGCATTATTGTGTGAGATTTGTGAGTCAGAACTAACCTTTTAAAGCACCGAAAATAACACAAAGAAATTAATATATCAAGGCAGTGGTAGACCAACAACTCCCATGCTCTGCGAGGTAAAATTACTGTTTTTGTTTTTTGTGCTATTTTTGTTATTTTCAGTGTTTTAAAAGGTTAGTCCAGAATCACCAAAGTCACACAATAACACAAACAATCTAACCAGTTGAAGCAGCAATATACCTGCGACTGCTACTACTGAGTTCTGTGAGGTAAAATTACTGTTTTGCCACTGGAGTCCGGTGGCTTTGAAGAAACCAATATTTGGCTTATGTATAAGAGCGGTTTCCCATTGGAAAAGGCTGTAAAGTGGTGAAAATATTTCACAATGTTTTTGTAAATATGTTTAAGATATTAATAATAATAATGTGGTGAAAATATAGTCAACACTGTAAGTGACACTGATATTTTTATGTGGGCCTTTCTTTTAGGTAGCTATGGATAAGTATCTCATACAAACAGTAGAACACGCACAGTAGGACACATGCACATGTGCACGTGGGCAACAACAATTCACAGTCCCACCAGTGGTTTCACCCTATTCCAGTGACCTGCAGGTGGCAGTAATGCGCCAAGATGTGCTGCAGTGTGGCAGCAAAGGCAGGAAAGAAAAAGACAAACAATGCTGGATTTAAAACACTTAAAATACAGCTTGAGGAAGGAAATACAATCTGTTCATTTGACAGAGCTAAAGAATTTACACCATGTTTTGGTGAGAAACACTGAATGAAACACAACTTTAGTTTCTTTACAAAAAAACAGGTCACCTTTAAGTAGCAATACCCCACAGTATGAATACTCTACAACAAGTATGAGAGCAGTCAAAAAAAGTATATGTACTGAAAGTATAAAAAGTAAAAGTAATCCACTGTGTTTTGTTTTATGTAGTAAGCTGTGAGGTTTCTTGTTACCTGATCCACTCTCTGCTCTCCTCTCCTCAGGATAACTTTGGTTACGACCTGCCAGCAGTGGAGGCAGCGAAGAAGAAGCACGATGCCATTGAGACGGACATCGCCGCGTATGAGGAGCGTGTTCAGGCCTTGGTGGACATCTCGAAGGAGCTGGAGTCGGAGCGATACCATGACGCCAAACGCATCGACGTGCGGAAAGACAACATCCTGCGCCTGTGGGACTACCTGCAGGAGCTGCTGAAGGCTCGAAGGGCGCGTCTGGATAAGAACCTGACGCTGCAGAGGATCTTCCAGGAGATGCTGTACATCATCAGCTGGATGGATGACATGAAGGTAACAACAGACAATACTCATCTACACTTAACACTCATTTTCTAGACACTAAACTGATCAGATTTTATCCTCCTCTCTGTAGGCTCGACTTCTGTCTCCCGACTTCGGGAAACACTTGCTGGAGGTTGAAGACTTGTTACAGAAACACGCTCTGTTAGAGAAGGACATCGCTCTGCAGGCAGACAGAGTACAAAGCGCCAGTGCTGCTGCTCTCAAGTTTGCCAATGGAGACAGTAAGTGCAGTGACTCATCATGGCCTCTGCTCCTGGCTTTATTAGGAATGAGGACACTAAATAGATTGCAGGCTGTGGACCTTGACCCGGGCAGAGTATTGAGCCTCAGTACGTTTTTATACATCTGTGCATTGAATACGGATAGCAGTACAAACTTACTGAAAGTTATCATCAAATGCTTTGTCTGGTGTTGTTTACATATTCTTTGATTGGAGATTTCCTACAGTTTTAACAAGTTTAGTTTGTTTTGTTAAATGAACAAAGATGTAGACAGAAAGTGTTTGGGAATCACAAAATCAAAGGTGGCAAACGTACAAACATTTTTGCTCATGTAGAAGTTCCGATACTTGTGTAAAAAGTAAAAGTAAAAAAGTAAAAGTAGACATACTCTTTCAACTTCTTTACTCAAGTAAAGTAGAAAAGTACAGGCTCTGAAATGTACTCAAAGGACTTTTCTACCAGCTGTCATCGGGCCATGGTTAATGTCAAACCCTGGTCTATATATCTTAGTAATCCTAAGAAGAATTAAGCATGTAAAGAAAGTGAGATGGGTAAAACAATTATTTTTTTAATCTTTTTCCTCAGGCTACAAGCCATGTGATCCTCAGGTGATCCGCGACAGGGTGCAGCACCTGGACTTGTGCTACCAGGAGCTCTGTGCGCTGGCGGCCCAGCGAAAGGCTCGCTTGGAACAGTCCCGCCGCTTCTGGAACTTCCTGTGGGAGGTGGCGGAATTGGAGAGCTGGATCAGAGAGAAGGAGCACATCTTCTCCTCCCTGGATTACGGCAAAGACCTGACGAGCGTGCTGGTGCTCCAGAGCAAACACAGCGCCTTCGAGGATGAGCTCGGAGCCCGCCGCGCCAACCTCGAACAGGTCCTGGCTGAGGGAGAGAAGATGATCCAGGCCAAACACTTCGGCTCCCCGAAGGTTCAAGAGTGCATGGACGACATCAGGAGGCAGTGGCAGCAGCTGGAGGAGCTTGCCGCGTTCAGGAAACAGAACCTCCAGGACACCCAGAGGTTCTTCCAGTTTCAGGGAGACGCCGATGATCTTAAGGCCTGGCTGCTGGACGCCAAGAGGCAGATGAGCAGCGATGACGTGGGCCAAGACGAGTACACCACCCAGCGGCAGCTGAAGATGCACAACAACTTGAAGAACGAAGCTGTCAAGAACGGAGCCACCATAGATGCTCTGTCCAAACAGGCCAACGCGCTGCCAGAGGAGCTGCAGAACACCCCTGACATCCAGAGACGTCTGAAGGACATCAAGGACCTGTACATGGAGCTCATGTCTCTGGCTGACCTGAGACAGAAGAAGCTGGACGACACAATGGCGCTGTACACCATCTTTAGCGAGACAGACGCCTGCGAGCTCTGGATGGGACAGAAGGAGACGTGGTTGGTGGGTCTGGAGGTGCCTGAGAAGCTGGAGGATCTGGAAGTTGTACAGAATAGGTAAGAAGAAAAAAACTCCTTATTCACTCCTGAATTATTTTTGTACATGTCTAGATTTAAAGGGATAGTTCAGACTTTTTGAAGTGGGGTTTTATGAGGTATCATAAAGTAAGTGTCTTACCTCCAGTAAATGCCCCAGGATTGGAGAAGCAGCAGGAGTACCGCTGTAGGAAGCTAAGCAATGTACTGATGTGGACAGGGTCAGCAGCATAACAGATTTTACCCCCTAAAACAATCAATATCATTTTAAGTATATGGAATATTTCAAATATTTTCACCACTTTACACTGCCGTCAGACAGACTTTTCTGACAGAAAACCAACATCTTGACAAAAAAACATACTTGATTTTCTCTGAGGTAGCCATATTTTATTTTTTTGTTTTGCATTTCTAGTATCCATGTGTTTATGCATCGTTTACATTGTACTATTCTTATTTTAACTGACACTGTTCTTGTTTTCAGGTTGAGCATGTTAGCTCAGGATATGGCAAATATGCAGTCGAGAGTCGATGATGTCAACAAAGCTGTGAAACAGCTTGAGGACAGCAGACACCCTCGCACCAAAGAGGTCAAAGAATGTCAGACGCGACTGAATAAGAGGTGCTTTGAATATATTTTCTTTTCATTATACGTGTCAGAAATTTTACTGTTTGTTTGTGCGTCAACATTTCTGATTAAGCATTCAGTGTTACACCTGAAATAAATAACAAAATTAATTCATATTTTTATGTTTTCTCTTTGTCCTGAGGCATATCAAAAGTTTCGGTAACCCTTTATTTTACAGGTCTATAAATTTCCAAATGATTTTAACTTTCTTAGCAAATACTCTGTAAGTTTGCACTAATTAAAGGTAGAATTGAGAGTGTTCACTTGCTGTACACTTCTAATTATTTTGAGTTAACTGCTCCTCCGTCAGTGCACATCAAATCAGCTGGACAGACAGAAATGTGACATTTGTGTACAGGGAAGAAAACGATTCAATTCTAGAGAAAAAAAAGGTTTTAATAATAATTGCATTAACATTTATTAATGATGTTTATAATTAAGTTTTACCAGAAAAGTACTGATTTCCCTATAATTAGTACAGTGGTTCCTAAACTGGGGGGCGGGCCCCCTGTGGGGGGGCGTGGATGAATGGAGAGAAATACAGAGTGAAACAAAGTTGAATAAATATCATGCTGACCTTTTTTTTAAACTACAGATCACCTTCAATCCTTTTATATCGGTTACTTCCCCAATTATTGTTAATGATTGATAGTAATTGTTGGGTGGGGGGTGGGGGATGCAGGTGGACCACTACATTAGTGTGACCTCCTTCCATGGTTCCTTTCTGAAGACCTCAGGACTTATAGGAACTAATTAGGAAATGACAGTGTTACCAGAGTTTGAAAAAGATATTTTGAGGGCTCATGTGACATTAAAGTGAAAATGTTCTATAAATAACTCTCTTTCAGGTGGGAGGCCTTTAAGGCCATGGTGGAGGAGAAGAAGAGGAAAGTGGATTCTGCTGTTAGTCTAAACAACTACGGGCTGGAGTGCGACGAGACAGATGCCTGGATCAGAGACAAGACACGTGTGATCGAGTCCACACAGGACTTGGGCAATGACCTGGCAGCCGTCATGACCATCCAGAGGAAACTGTTCGGCATGGAGAGAGATTTGGCCGCCATCGACACCAAGCTCACCTTCCTGAGGAAAGAGGCCGACCAGCTGGCTCAGGATCACCCGGAGAACGCCGCTGACATCTTGGCCCGCAGAGCGGACCTGGACACGGCCTGGGACACGCTAAGAAAGACTCTTAAAGACAGAGAGGACTCCTTGGGCGAGGTCAGCAAGTTACAGACCTTCCTCCAGGACATGGATGACTTCCAGTCCTGGCTCTTCAAGACCCAGAAGGCTGTGGCATCGGAGGAGATACCCGCCACGCTGCCGGAGGCCGAGGAGCAGCTCAGCCTTCACGACGCCGTGCGTGAAGATATCAACAACCACGAAGAGGACTATCACCGCGTGAGGGACATCGGTGCCCAGGTGACCCAGGATCAGGAGGACGATCCTCAGTACCAGCAGCTGGAGCAGAGGCTGAAGGGACTCGACCGGGGCTGGTACGAGCTGCAGAAAATGTGGGACAGCCGCAAGAGCTTCCTGGACCAGGGTCTGGGCTTCCAGCAGTTTATGAGGGACTGCAAGGCTGTCGAAGCCATCCTCAACAACCAGGTACTGTACTATGTGTGTATGTGGAGCACGATTATATCAATTAAGATTATGACCAAATATGGGCACAAATGCATCAAAAAGTATCTTGTTACAAATTACAAATACTTGATCATCAAGTGTATTCATATAAAATACAAAATACTGACATGAGAAGTGTATCTAAGTAAAATTCGAGTGATTTGTAATTTGAAAATCGAAAAATACACTAAAAATACAAACTGATCTTATGACATTTTAGGTAGCCTCAAAATAAACCCCTGACACTGAAGAGGCTAATCAGGATATCTTGGAGACTGGGTGGAGCTCATCTGTGGAGCAGTCTGTATCGGTCATCTGTGCAGGCAGCTGACTTATGTTCATGTTCATGTTTGGCGGCAACCTCTAGTGGTCGTATTAATTATGAAGAGAGCAGTTTAAAGGGCGAGAAAGTCCATGTAGAGAGGGACGGGTCAAACACAGGACTTTGACCCAAGAGACCAGCGTTCGTGTCCTGAGTGAAACCAAAAGTCAGCATTGACATTTTAAAGATTTAAGATACTTACAGTGACGTCACTTACTAAACATAACATTCTTATTTTAATCTAAACCATGATCTTTTCCGAAGTTTTTTTTCTAGACCTAACTCAACTGCAATCATTTCACAAGGCTAAGCACAAAGCTGGTCAAGAGGCAGCGACAAAAAGCAAGTTGATACAAGACAATAAGACGTAGATACATCTAGTACAAGAAAACAAGTTAAAACATCACAGTTTGTGCAGTATATACAACAAGAGTGTTCCTGAGAAGCTTGAAGCTAACTAGATAAACACAAAACACAAGCTGACCCTCCCACCTCCACAGCATGAGGGCCAAGCTTGCATAAACAAAACAACAACAAAATAACAAACAAACATACATATAGGAGGAACTCAAAGAAGTTCTGGAATTTTTGGTGTATCGTGCATAGGGTTACTGTACATGGCCAGTGACACACCCAAACCTATGAAAACTTTTCCATTTACTCCATAAAATAACTTAATTTATTGTACTAATCTTCTAGTTTTTCCCTACAAATTAAAGCGGGGGCTATAAATGTATCATATCTCAGAATTAAAACACATTCACTAATGTATTTTAAGTATTTCAAATACACAAATACAGAAGTATTTTGTTGCAAATTACATCTGATTTATTTCTGCACAGTCAAATACAAGTCATCAGTCATAAATGGAGTTAGGGTTAGCTTTTTAATGATGGGGTTAGTGATGCTACAGGTATTTAAAAGAATGTGGTGTGGAAGAATGTGGCGTGGTCACTTAACCACACTCCGTGTTTGTCACTTTATGCAGTCAGCTGGTTGTGCGTCTTTAGTCTTTAGGCTGTTCTGTCTTCTCTGTGTTAAATGTTTTCTTTGCTCTGTTGCAGGAGTACACCCTGGCCCACATAGACAAGCCCGACACGCTGGCTGGAGCCGAGAAAGCTCTGAAGAAGCATGAGGACTTCGTGAGCACCATGGAGGCCAACGAGGACAAGATTGACGGCGCTCTGCAGGGCGGACAGCGGCTAGTGGACAGCGGGAACCTGTACTCTGGGAAAGTTCAGGACAAAATGGACTCGATACGAGACAGGTCAGTCGTTATGGTTTTTGCTCAATATGATTTCAGTGCAGTGTCGTCAAAATGGCGACTGAATATTTTTTTTTAAAAATTATGGTATTGGAGTACGTCTGAGAAATCTTTGACAAGACTTCGGCCAGGTTTGGTGTTGATCACAAACAGTTTTCGACTAAGAGGAGTCTGTTTTTATCCCAAAATCACAATAATTTTTAAAACTGGTTCTACTCAGGGAACACTTGAATACTTTTTTCCTCTTAGAAAAAGAAGAGAAAAAGAAAAGCCAAGAATTACACTTAAGAATATGTGTTTATGCTCTGGGAGAATTAGGGCTGGGCATTATAGCGGTTTCATTTCAGTTCATATCAATAATAATTTATGTTTTTTAATTACCTTTAAAGACCAGGAGAAAAGAAGCTTGAATTCAATCACTTTATTTTGAATATAACCAGTTTGTTTATCAAGGCACAAGGGTAATAATTTTAATGGGAACATAACAATGAAAACGCACACACACAAATGAATAAATTTACACAAATAAATAACGATAAATGAATGATCTCACCTTGAAACACGTTAAATGCTGGCCAGCTGACCTTACCTTTTTTTTATTAACAATATCCTCACCATCTGCGCCATTTTTCTCACTCTGCACTGTTTCTGTTGTGTCACTTATTGATGGTGCCACTGAAAAACACACCAGTTAGAGAACTGGCTGTGTGTGTGTGTGTGTGTGTGTGTGTATGAGAGGTTGTTTATGAGGCCTTCATGGCAGTTTGCATTTAACGCATACAAGTGAAAGTACTGAACATTTTATTGAACGTTTTTCTTATTGCTTTTAATGAAGTGTCTATCGGTGATACTTATCACTGTTGTTTTATTGCACATTACAAGCAGGAATAGCCAATTAATGACAAAGATTTACATCAACATCTGCCCCATTGTTCATTCTTTGAAAAATCCTTACATTTCACTCAGTGATTATTAGTGTTGTCCTGCAAAAGCAAGTGATTTAGATTCACTTATTTATTTATGTGAAATCCTTATTATCTCCAGTTGCAGTTACCATGTTAAATGAACAACATTTGAATATATCTATAATATTTAAGGACTAAGGACTAAAATAAGGATTAATGCTGTGAACTTTTTGGAATCGAAACAAAAAAGAAAACTGGGGCTGGACAGGAAATCTGCTGCTGGCAGACAGTACATCAGAGTAAGTACATCAGAGAAGATATGATACATAACATAAGGAGTATTTAGCATCACGCTTGACAAGTGCAGTCAATGAAGACATACAGAAAATGATTGCAGACGAAATCATTACCAGCTGTCAGTGAAAACTGATGCAGTCTGCAGTCTTGCTAGCTGCTCTGTGATGCTGTACTTCAGCACAGAGCCTCTTTGAGCTAAATGCTAACAACAGCGTGCTAACATGCTGACAGTAAGCAAGTATAAAGGTTAACATGTTTGTTTACCATCTTAGTTTGCTATCATGACAGCATTTGCTAATCAGCACAAAACATTAGGTCATTAGGTTTGCAGGTGTTTGGTCATAAAACAGCATTGGGCATATTGATATTTTTGACTTGATGACGATGCTGCATGAAAAGCTAAGAAAAGTTGGTACCATTCATCCTGAAAATTGAATGCGTGTTCCAGATTTCATAGCAATCCATCCAATAGTTTTTGAGATATTTCACTAAAAAACACAAACGTGAGCCTCACTGTGGCGTGAAGAAAAGTCAGAGGATCACCAAAGTCAAAGTTTATCCTCAGGGCACCTCAGATATCTTTAGAGGGACACTGATGATACAGCGTCAAAGAAAAAAGGTAGTGCCTGAAACTACTGTATTCTGAATTATATAGTTTCAGCTAATAAATAATATTTTGCGCACAGATGCTCAACTCTGTGTCTCCACATCTAGTATATACTCTTAACCACCTTTATAGACCTTTGAAATTTTACTTTTAACATCACTTGAGTCCAAAAATTTCACTTTCAGCATTGTGATAAATAGCGTTCAGACTCTCATCTGATGTAGAAAAATAGATCTGTTCAGTCTAACTCATCCCTCTTCAGAGTTTCAGCTGGCTCAGCAGAGAAACAGCTTTCTTATCACTGTATCATTAATGTCAACAAGAGGCAGTAAAGAGGGCATGGGAGCTTTTCCCATTAACTCCCACAATTCAGCTTGGTAGACAGGCGCCCGCCATAATGGATATTGATCTTTAAGTGAGAGCCATTCTTCACGGTGCAGCAGAGAAACAGATGACTGTTTTGGGTTACCGTGTCAGGTATTTTTCTGTGTGTTCTCTCTCGGCCGCTCGTTGATACATCCTGTTATGTCACAGAAAGAGCTGCTGAATGAAAAAGTGGAAGGAAGATGGAGTCCGGAGTTGTATTTGTAAGGCTTTTTCTCCGTTTTGTGTTTGACCTTCAGGCATAACAAGAATAAAAGGAGAGCCCAGGAGGTGTCAGAGAAGCTCCAAGACAACCGAGACCTGCAGCATTTCCTGCAAAACACTCAGGATGTGAGTTCACCACCAGTTTACTGTTCATGTAATCACTGCGTAACGTCAATTAGTACGTTAATTATTAGCTTAATTATTCCCTCATCGAGACTTGACATCACAGTGTTTTTTCCTTTTGTTATTTCTTGATTATTGTCGACAATTTTCCTGAACACACTCTGCTTTGTTTACCATGACACAGTGGTACTTCTTTGATTAAATTTGTATCTTCCCTGTTTGGGATAGGGGTCCCATTTGGCTAATTGGTAAATGCTCTGTTCTCAAAAGATAAAGACGTAAATCCCGCTCAAACAAAGTCACCTCTGCACAAATTTAAAACGCTGATGTTTCCGTGACTTTGCCAAGTTTTGTAACCCGACAGTATGTGTGCGTTGAGTCTTAGTTGTTGATTTGGATCTTTCTTGCTAATCCCTAATATTCCTCTCCGTACGTTAGCTGACTGTGTGGATCAACGAGAAGATGCTGACGGCTCAGGATACGTCATACGACGAGGCCAGGAACCTCCACAGCAAATGGCTGAAACATCAGGCCTTCATGGCTGAGCTGGCCTCCAACAAGGACTGGCTCAACAAAGTAGACCAGGTTGGTAACGCTGCCTATGAACACCTGTGTGCACAAGGGTGTAGTTTTGTCAGGAGTCTGGTGGTCCTTCCCCAGAAAACTTTGAAATTTTCCATTGCATTTCATGACATTTAACACATTATACTTTGAATATGTATAGTACTGTCTTAGACACAATTAAAGGTGAGAAATTATCAGTAGCTATTTTAATATTTAAACAGTTCAATTCATAATTTAACTGGTGTTTATACAAAATATGCACATTATTACTTAGCTTTGATTAATTGTGTCATGACCTAAGTGAAAAGAAATAACATAAAATCCCTGTCACAACATTTAGTTTGTTAGTTTAAAAGCAGGTCATTGAATGCCAAGTAACAGTTTTGATTCAACTGGACAGCTGCAATTGCATACATGATTATGCCAGGGGGGCAAAAAAACCTGTCTTGTTATTGATCACAAATAGCAGCCAATCAGGCATTCTGATTAATTATTCAAACAAGAGCAGTCTACCAAGGAAAAGGTCTGAGGCTACTGTAAAAATAGCATAAGAATGTGTGGGCTATCTCATATCATAGGCCTGTTTAGCTTTACTTTCAAAGGAAATGAGCTAAATTGTTTTCAGAGTTAGTGTGAGGCCTGTGCTTGGCGGTTCTCTGCCAGTTTCCTCTCTGCAGGTTGCAGAGAAGTTCAGCTGTAGTGTGACTGAGGCCATCAAGTCCAAGCATTAGCAGTGTTTGGACTGCATGTGGAGAACATGGCTGAATCCCTGCTCAGTGAGAATTTGTTGTTAGGAAAGCAAGATGAAGAATGTACCTTTTCTACCTCTTCTTTGAGAGAAGAGAAACCAAAGATTCATGACTAGATGAAACTATTTTAGAACGCTGCAGAGAACCTTCGCAGTGGTGTGAACTCCTCTGTTTCAGCTCAAATAAAGTCGGCTGATGGTGCTGCTGTGACTCACCTTGCCAGGTGGTAGGTGTTTGGTTATAGAATAGTGTTATGTGTGTGTGTGTTTGGATGCCACACACTAATTTACTCTCACAGGATGTCCAACAGCGGAATATCCCTCATGTAAATTTGTAACCATGGAGATAACACGGCATTCAAGGTGTATCCTTAGAAGAAATGAATGCTTTCAAAAGGAAGAAACTTGTAATTTCCTGTGTGGGCAGTACTGAGGAAGAGAGATTGTGTGATTTTATAACAGAGTCTGTTTATTCTATTGTGGTTGTGTGTATGCAGTGTACACACTGCTGAAAAGAATGTGGCCCGGACCACCTCTGAATGCGGCCTGAGTGATCAGATCTCAAGTGCGTTCACACCTGTACTTAGAGCTGTTGGCTTGTGATTGGACCACCCAAGACACAGGATAACTTTGAATTTTTTTTTATGTCCCTGTACTGCGCCTTTAAAGAGCAAAAGTTATGTTTGATATGATTATATATCATATCATATCTACCTGATTATCCCTCCACTGTTATTCTTATTTTTGGATTTTGTTCTTGTTTTTTTTTACAGGAGGGTCATGAGCTCATGGAGTCCAAGCCTGAGTTTGAGCCCATCGTGACAGAGCGTCTGGCCAAACTCCACGAGCTGTGGGACAAGCTGGAGTCCACGACACAGGAGAAAGCCCGGCTGCTGTTCGACGCTAACCGCTCCGAGCTTTTCGACCAGAGCCTGACCGATATGAGGAAGTGGCTCGGCGAGCTGCAGCAGCAGCTGCAGAGCGGAGACGAGGAAGTCAAAGACCTGACTAACGCCAACATCTTGCTCAAGAAACATCAGGTCTGTGCCTCTGTAGCCTGTACGGTATATACTCAGGATTTGTATGCTTATTGTTGTTTCTTTGCATACATAAATCTCACCATGGGAGTGAATACATTAAAGTTTTAGCTTTGGCTTATGTGCTTTCTTAGGATTATCTTTGAGTGAGTGAGCATCTGTGTCAGATCTGTATTTGTGTTTACTGTTGACACCTCAACACAACAAACAAAAACCTTAGAAATCTAAACCATAAGGTGAAAAAAGCATTTGTTGAAAAAAAAAAAAAAAAACTACAAACCTCAATTCCAAAAAGCTGGGATGCTGTGTAAAAAGTAAATATAAACAGAATGCAATGATTTGCATCCTTTTCAACTTGTGTTCAATAGAATACAGAACAAAGACAAGATATTTGATGTTCAAACTGATAAACTTTGTTGTTTTTGTAAATATACGCTCATTCTGAATTTGATGACAGCAACACATTCCCTAAAAAAGTTGGGACAGGAGCAACAAAAAGACTGGGAAAGTTGTGGAATGCGCAAAAAAAATGACTGTCCTTGAAAGGCTCAGTCATTCACAAGCAAGATCCAGGTGAGGCTCACTGTTTTGTGAAAAACTGTGGGGGAAAACAGTCCCAACAGTTTTCTCAACACACAACTGTGAGGAATTTAGGGAACTCACCGTCTACAATCCACAACATCTTTAAAAGATTCAGAGAATCTGGAGGAATATCTGCGCGTAAGGGGCAAGACCGAAAAACCAACATTGAATTTCGGTGACCTTTGACCCCTCAGGTTACACTGCATTGAAAACCGCATTAATGAGCCACATAATTGTATAAAGGATACTGCATGGGCGAGGAAATAATTTCAAAACTGCTGTCAGTAAACAGTTTGTCACTGCGTCTACAAATGCAAGTTAAGACTCTATGATGCAATGAGAAAGCCATATATCAACAACAACCAGAAACGCCGCTTTTTTTGGAAATCATGGGTGTTGTGCCCTCCAGGCTAAAGAGATGAAGAAACAGCCAGACAAGCGCTAACTTCAAAAACCAGCATCTGTGATGGTATGGGGCGGGGTTAGTGCCCTGGCCATGGCTAAATATTACATCTGTGAAGGCCCCATTAATGCTGAAAATTACATATTGGTTGTGGAGCAACATATGCTGCCATCCAGAGGACGTCTTTTTCAGAGACGTTCCTGCTTATTTAAGCAAGACACCGCCAAGACACATTCTGCATGTGTTACAAACAGCTTGACGTTCTAGTAAAAAAGTTTGGGTACCAGACTGACCAGCCTGCAGTCCAGAATGTCACTTTTAAAACTTCAACAATTAATGTCTTCAGTTCCCAAATGCTTACATTTACACAAGTGTTGCTAAAGGAAAAGATGATGTATCAAAGTGGTAAACATGCACTTGTCCCAACTTTTTTGGAACATGTTGCAGGCATCAAATCCAGAATGAGTGCGTATTTACAACAACCAATGACGTTTACCAGTTTGAACATTGAATATCTTGTCTTTGTACTGTATTAAATTGAATTAAGGTCAAAACGTTTTTGCAAATCATTGCATTCTGTTTTCATTTATATTTTACACAGGGCCATAAGTTTGGGGATTGTAGAATAGTCTTGTAAATTATATTGGACTCGGTGATGCATTGGTAAAAGTTCATAAGCTCACTTTCACACATAAACAGCAAGACAAACTAACTTGTGGTGAGTTTATCCTCCGCTTCATCCTGATTAAGCTCCTGAAAGGCTATTCATCTTTTCCTCTAATCGTATCTCCCTGCGCTAGATGACAGAGAACCAGGTGCGTGACCGGGCGCGGGAGCTGGATGAGCTCCAGGAGGCCGTCAGGAAGCACGGCGGAGGCAGGGAGGACCAGCCAGAGCTGGAGGCCGAGCAGCAGGCCCTGCAGGGGGAATTCCAGCTGCTCTTCACACCACTGGCCCAGCGCAAGGGCAAACTGGAGGCCGCCAAGGCTGTCCATCAGTTCTACAGAGACCTGGCCGACGAGCTTGTAAGCATGGATCCAATTTCAGAGCAAAATTAAAGTCTCCAAACTCCCTGCCCTCGCCAAATGATTGATAGCACAAAATTAGAATAAAGAATGTTAGATTTTTAAAGGAGCTGGATTAATGTTGGCTCATGAATGACAGCAGGATAACACCTTTTGGGACTTATATTTTAGAAATATTGAAGCCTGAACTTCAGAGGATGTTTTTCTCCCTCAAAAATGATAACTTATTAATTTGGAAATGAAGTTTTCAATTACAGTATGTGCACTTAGTATGCACGAGAGTAAGACCACCAGCTCTCTCCATGAAATTGACTCTCCAGGTGAATCTGGGTAAAAAGCTTTAATCCTTTATTGGTTTCACCGCCTAAATCCACTTTAATCAGGTGGAGGAGACAGCTTAAAGAAGGATTTTTACTGTTTGAGATGTTGGAGACATTTTTTAAAGGGGGTAAAATTCAGTGTAAGAAATATGGCCTTAATATATTTTATTACTCTGTGTATATCTGAGATCTGTAGCTGGTTCTCACCAGAACAAAAAATCCCGACTATTTTCTCTTTTCATTGTCATAATCACCATCTTCTTCTTCTTCTTCTTTGGTGTTTCTGTCCCTCAGCTCTGGATTGAGGAGAGGATGCCCCTGGCAATGTCACAGGAACATGGCCACAATCTTCAAACTGTGCAAATGCTGCTGAAGAAGAACCAGGTGAGGGATTTGTCTGTATAGCAAGAATTGTGCTTAGCTGTACTTTAATTGGTTACTTTTATTTATTTATTTGTTTATTAATTTGACAAGGGCAGGTGCACAGCTTCCTGGCTGCACCAGAGTTAGCTATAAGCTAATTTACAACAACCCATATTCACTATACATCAACCAGATTTATTTTTATTTTTTATTATTTTAAGGGCATTTAGTAATGTTTTCATCGTCAACTGATATGACATAATTTTCCACACCACATTTTTCTGCCTAAGGTCTATAAAATCCCCCTCACAATTTTCTAAAGCTCCCCATGACTTCTTCAAGTTTCTAATTGTGTGCCAACAATAATCCAAAACCCAAATATGTTCAGTTTACAATTATATATGACAGAGAAAGGCTGAAAATCCTCTTATTTGAGACGCTGGGACAAGACTGTGTTGAATGAATGAATGAATGAATGAATTCTTTATTGCCTCAAAGGGAATTTGTTATGCACAAAATAATAAAAAGACATCAAAAGGCGTACATGACAGCATATAATATAACATGAAGCATTAGCATCATAAGAGGAGATAATTTTGGGAAATCCTCAAAGGACATTAAGTGCAAGTTCAAGAAGGTGCCAAATTCAGAAATGTTGCGTGGGATAAAGGATGTGATGCCTGTGTTAGTCCACATCCTGGGCATGATAAAGCTTTGCTCTAAAGACAAAAGTACATATTCAAATAACAGAAGGTTCAGTGGGTCTGCAATGATGTTTTGAGCAAAGTTCAGGGTGTTTTGTTCTGTCATGGAAGTAATATAACACATTGGTTCCCCCGTTATCTTGCCATTCACTTTAACAACCCTTTCCAATTAGTTTTTGTTCTGTACAGACAGTTCTCCCTCCCAAGACTGAATGCAAAAGGTCTGAATGAAAGTCTTGTAAAATGATATCAGTGAAGTTCTGCCCACACTCAAACTTCTAAGCTTCCTTAAAAAGACCAGATGTTCTTGAGCCTTTACAAACCTGAACATTGGTGTTAGCATCCCAAGTCAGTTTGCTCTCAATAATAGTGTCTAGGTACATTTTCAATAGTTGTGTTGTTTGTAATCCATTTTTTCCCCCTCCTCCTATCTAACTCAAAGTTGGGCCACCTTTGTATTATTGGCTGCCACCTTTGTTTGAAAATTCCAACAAAAATGTCAACCAATGTTAAATAATGAATATGAAAAAATTGAACTAAATTGGTCTCATAATGTTGCTGTTGTATGTAGCAAAATATGTTTGCTACATACAACAGCAACATTATTAGGCCTGCTGACACTGGACAAATAAGACACAGCTATTTTTATTGGATTTTTGTGCTTCTTCTGTTTTATTTCATAAACAATGAAAACATTTTTTGACCAACCTGTTGGTACCTGGTCACTGGTCACATTGGAAAGTTTTTTTTTCCTTAATCATTCTTGCCTTTTATTAAAGAAATAGAGCCAGGAGAGTGAAACGTGCACAGAAAGATCGCGCAATCTGCAAATAAGTGTATTTATGTTGATTCCTGTGTGAACATTAACAGTGTCATTTGTCACAATCTTTTGTTTTTTTGTATCTTTTTATTCCATCTTGGTATAAAATTCAAATCCCTATGGATACTTTTATCTGCCAAATTGAGATTTTATCACTTTAGCACATGGTGAACACTGTGCATGCCAGGGATATTCTTCAGCCTTCGCAATCTTGGTGTCAAAAACATCCAGGGAAAACCCTGTAGTCTTTGGTTGTTTTTTTCCACAAATTTTGCTTGAAAAATATTTGAAGCGATTAATCAATTATCATAAAAGTTGCGGATTATTTCTCTGTTGATGCTGTCTCAGTGGAGATACTGATTACTGTCTAGTAAACTGATTTTCAGTTTATCAGTGAAGATAGTGTCTATGACTTATAGTGTAAAAGCAAAGAAAACAACATTTTTCTTTACCTTAAAAGTAGAGATGTTGCCTGGCTCAGGTTAAACCCTTTGTAAAACATGAACAAATACGTGCAGATAATGTATGACTTTTCCATTTTAGGGAAAAAGTGGCATACAGGATGCTGCTGGAAAGTAGGTGCATCCCATTTCAGGGTGAATAATAATAATGTGGAATCAGTGCAGAGACTCATACTCACAGATAATGATACCAGCATTTTAGGCGGTATCGGAGGCCGGTACCTATACCAGTATCGGTATCAGAGCAACCCTACTTACAAGATACTAATTTCTGTCTGTATATGTAAACTGTACATGAGTTGATAGAAAATGTGTTAACTTCTTTATGAAAAAGCAGTTGCAGCAGGAGTTTAGACCCTCATGGACACTATCACACTGCCTCTGAGGCGAGTGCTGTGCCCTCACTGTCTCCTTCTCTGTCCATCAGACGCTGCAGAGGGAGATCGAAGGCCACCAACCTCGAGTCGATGAGGTGCTAGAACGCGGGAGGAGGATGGCAGCGGCCGCCAGCGCAGAGGGCCGACCGGAGGCCGAGCGGATCGCGGAGCAGCTGAAGGAGCTGGAGGAGGCGTGGGCGCGGCTGCAGGACGAGATGGCCAAGCGCAGGGAGAGGCTGAACGGCTCCAACATGGCCCAGCAGTA
>JAJHUR010084659.1:0-24263 GCA_027495735.1 Lutjanus campechanus
GGATGAGATACTTTTAGGGATACTTTTTAATGTTTTAGCTCAAACAAAAAAAAAAGTTTCACCATCACTGAGCAGTTCTTTTATCGTTTTGCTTTGCAAATTTGTGGTTTAATACAAAGTTATCACCAGAATGGACGAGGCTTTAGATAACAGCCCACAAAGTTATAGAGTAATTCATCTGAAGCATAGGAGCTTTTAGTGAATTACTTAGGCCTGTTGTGCACCTATATTATGATAAATGTGTATGTTCAAGACAGGAAGACAAGAGGTTAGGGAATTATAAGGGGACAACTTGTGTTTTTTTTTTTCAAATAAATAGTAGTACCTATTTAATAATTACAGGGAACAATAATAAAGCCAAGAAAATACATTTGAAAGATTAAGATGAGATAATCTTCAGATTAATCCACAGACTTTATTGTGAGCTGTTCCATGTATTATTTAACTATTTTCTTTCCATGGTAGAAATAAAGTAGTAGTGCCTCTATGGTTGATATCTCCAAAAGTCAGCAACTCACACCAAAATAATCAAGCCCTTTCATGCTAACTTCACTTGACAACTTCAGCCGGGATTCTTATTTTTCCTAAGCATTGTTATTCCTCTTTAAGCATGAAAAAAACAAAAACAGTTGTACTTCTTTTTTTTTTTAAACACGCTTGCATTTCAGTCTCAACTGAAGAAATATGTATTTAACAAACCAATAAATAAGATGATCAAATAAAATAATATTATAAATGTATAAAATAATATATATCTGTAAAGTTAAACTACTGTTTTCACATATTGTAGCATAGTCAAATATTATTTAATACCTCACTCTTGTCTTTGTAAATCAATTAATTAATATTATTAGAATGTAATTAGCAAACAAAGTTGCAGCAGATGAAGTATTTTTAAGGATAACAATGTGGCAGTAATGGTATGAATTTTGGTTGAAATATAGCGAGTGATGCATGATGTCAAATTTAGTTGACAAATGCTTAATCATAATTTCCTTCCAGCAAAAACAAACAAACAAAAAAACCCACTTATAAATGTTTACATCTACATTACTCATCAGTTGTTATTTGATGTCAAAACATTTTATTTACCTTGACGGGTCTCCTACTATAGAAGGATTAGCGGCTATTCCTGAGCTACTCAGTGTTTCTGGTCTTCTGTCAGCCATCTTGGTTCTTGGTTTTGAGAAAATTGTGTTGCACTTACAGTGACTGGCCTGTGGGTGGCAGTGTATGAGATGTCGCAGCAGTTTTCTCTGTGGTGGCTGATGTGTAACTATAGCATGTACATGAAAATGTTCTTTTTATTAATTGTCCACTGTAGTGACCACAAGGCATGAATGGGCTAGCTGCATGAATGGCACCGCTAGTCAGAGTAAAAATATTTATTTTTGTTTTTGTTGCCACATAAAGCGTTCCATTTACCTCAGAGGTTGGAGGTCGGAGCTGGGAAAGATGTCACACCCGAGTTGACCACATTCCTGTCTAAGAAGTCCGAACAGACATTAAGTGCTTGATAGCAACTCTATGACACAGTATTTTGCACATACAAACATCATAGCAGCGTTCACAGATCTAACTTGGACAGAACTGTGTGTAGGACAGATTCAATGACAAGCAAATGGAAAAAGTGCTTAGAAACAGCTGTCACGACTGTTGATGCACAAAGCAGCCATCTTGGATTTTGAGTTTGGGTTGTTGAGGATTCTCTTCTACTGCAATTTGCAGGCTGTAATGTAAAGCATTGTGTCCCTAACCTTTTTTCTCTGCAGACCCATTTAAAAAAAAAAAAACATGACAAATGACCCAGTTCACAAGACACCTTATCAATAAATCTTGGGAAGAGTTGCTTTGTGCATTAATGAACATACCTGACCATTTTTACTGCCATTTCTGCCTCACCTTATTCATGTGTGTTACTGAAAACATATACACGTTAAATACTGTACAAAAAAACAAAAAAACAAATAAAACCAGACCATCTCATTGTTTTTATTTCCTCTCATTGGGAAACCAGTATAGAATATTTTAGTGTGTACAGTACAGCAGATATAAATCTTAGATTTGCAGAATTTCTTCCATAGACTTTTATTGATTTGACAACCCAAAAAAGATCTCCTGTGACCCAAATGTGGGCCATGACCCAGTCTCTGGGAAGGACTGAACTATAAAACACTATCAGGAAATTTGGGTATCTGAGCCCAATCTGATGCTCAAACGTTGACTGAATATGTACCCGATACATGTAGAAGTTGAATTTAGCACACCTTGCTCCTTGATCCAAATAGCTAACTGAAGGTCCTGGATCAAAAATGTTATGTTTATAATCTTAAATTATTGATATGGTACGAATGAAAGATTAACTGGGAGAATGCAACTCCTAAAACTGACTTGAGGCAGTCTGCTAGAGAGAAGACATAGCACACCATTGGACTTGTTGGAACTACATATCATGCATGGTGATACAGAGTGGAGGGTTTGTTTTTTTTTTTACTCACAAACTGTCTTTGACGAGTGCAGACAGAGGCTGCAGGGTGCGCTTTAACCAGACAACAGACAAGTATAATAGACCTTTTTCAAGGCAGCCATATTTACTGTATATGAAATACAGGGTAAACACAGGAGTCACCAGTGATACTAATTAAAGTCTCATTCCATTCAGTGTTGCAGAACCTTTCCAGTGAATCAACACACACAACAGCAACCTCCTGACTCCGTCTGACCTGAATGGAACAGAACCTTAATTAGTATCACTGCTACCACCTGTGTTTACTCCACTATTTCATGTCAAAATGGCTGCTCTGAAAAAAAAAGCTCTGTTTTGGCCTGTTATCAAGTTTCTCAGGGAATTAAGATTAATTGAGCAATTTTGTCATTTTACCTGATGAAAGCTTCGGTCAGCAGCAGCTAAAAAAAAGGAAGCTGCTACCTGAATGTTTCCTGCTCTGCTCATTGCTAATGATAATTAGCATCAGAGCTGAGCTTATGCTCAGTGTACTTTGCCAGCCCGGGTGTCAGAACAGATTCAATCACTGACCAAATCTTTTTTTTTTTTCTTTCTTTTTTTTCAGATTCACACAGTCCAACTTTAGCTCACGAGTGCAGCGGGCAGCTCAGAAGATACGGGAGAGCAGCCCTGCAAACACGAGCAGGCTGAGGTGGAGAAAATACAGTAGAATAAAGGCAGGATCAGATTTAGATCAGTTTTATTTTAGCCCATTTAAATATGTCCCAATACAATCCTTAAGACTGGCTCGAGACATCTCTAAAATTTACTGTTGTCTTGTGCTTTTTTTTAATGTGCATCTGTTTACTGATTTACTATTCATGTGCAAACATATTTACCCTTGTACAATAATTAGAGAGGATATTTTTCTCTACAGGACTCAGGCATTAAATATGAGCCACCTTGACTTGCTTGATTGCGATGGTCTTTAGAAATTCATTTAAATACGATGCAATAACTATTCAAATCATATTTTGTATAGTCTACTGGTATTCCTATTCTTCTCAGAAAATCTCTTCCCATTTATTTGGGACCTTGAAAGTTATAAAAAGAATATTTAAGCAAATACTTAACATTTCAGTAGAATACAATGCCGCACATAAAATGGAAATATGCAGTACAAAGTCCACTTTGCTTCTTTATAAGTCCCCTTCCACTCCATGAAAATTCAGCTGTTCTGCTTGCCATGTTTTCTAGCTTTCAGGCGGTGGATGTGAATGACAAGAACTCTACTGGCAGGCTGTCAGAAATCGATTTGGCACCATCAGAGCATCAGTAGGATAGAGGCTTAGGATCCTTTCAGATCAGGGCTCCACGTGCTTACTCTATGTGAGGAGCCTTTGTCAGTTTCAACCACTGGATGTCCAATGCATACAGCTTGCCTTATATACAGGAGGTATATAAATGACTGCATGTAGGCTGCTGAACAAAAATACCACACTTTTTGACTCCATTTGTCATGAGATAAAGTAAGGGATCTCAGGCTTCTTCTGTGCACACAAAAGACTTATTTTTCTCAAATTTTGTCCACAAATTTGTTCAAATCTGTGTTTGTGAGCTCCTCTCCTTCGCCTACATGATGCATCCATCTGACAGGTGTGGCATATACTGTAGATATGCTGATTAAACAGTATGATTGTTGCACAGGTGTGCCTCGGTTACAATAAAAGCCCACGCTAAAATGTGCAGTTTGATCTTGAAAAAAGACTTGTTCAAGATGAGCCAAGCAAGAATTGATCACCAGCGACTGCTGCCATATGTATAGTGGTTAAATTTGTGTCCGGCTTGATTCTGACATGTTCTGATGTCGTGCACGTGTAGCTTTTAGAGCCAGGCTGCTCAGTTGCTCTCTATCAACTGCAAACACCTGTCTGTCACCTGATCAATAAACTGACTGCCTCTGATTGGCTCTTAAATGGATACTTCTCACCAAATTCAGCCATTATCTACTCAGCCTCATGCCGACTGAAGGTCAGGTTTAGTTTTTTTTAGTCCACAAAACACTGCTGGAGTTTCACAGCAAAACACAACGCATTGCAGAAAAGCCTCTGTACCATTCATGTGGTGTAAACCAAGTCTCCTAAAGCCCCGACATGCCATGTTGACTTGAAAGACGTCATTAACACCGTGTTTTCAGCCTAAATCTTCACTGTAGATTCTTAGCTTGGAGCAACGTTCATGTGCCTCAATCTCATCAGCGATCAAGAACGTACTTTATTTAGAGGCAGCATATAGATGATCTAACAGGATGTGAATATCACTTCCTGTATATTCTCTGAAGGCTGCAGGAAACTGTCCAACTTCACTGCAGCTTCTTGTCACCATCCACCTGAGCTCGTCTCTTGTCCAGGGGGGGTGCAGTTCACCTCGAATGAGACTATTTATTAGGCAATGAACTATGGCTATTTCACATAGGACTACTTTTTTCCCCAGGAGGGCAAAGTAATGACCCACCTTACTCTGCTTGTGATGGACTAGTACTCATTTGGGGCACTTCTGGCTGTGCTGAGTCAAACTGTGCCACACTGATTGCATTTCAACTTGTAACACTTGTGCTCTTTCTACTGCAGAATCTATTTCCATTTGGCTTTAATAACTTTACTACTCTGTCTGCCTGGACATTCACTGGCAAGAGTTTTGCAATTCAGCAAGTGTGACAGTATATGGGGCTTTTCCATTATGACTTTTGGCTGCCAGGTCAAACCATGCTGTGCTGATTTTCATTTCCATTATCTGTTATAATGTGCCAACCTGTACCAAGTCATGCCAGAGATCAATCATCTCTGGAGAAGGGCGAAAGCACACCCGACCTGTCTCCAAGTGGGTTGTGGTGATGTCTCACCGACTGCAGCCAACCCGCGACAACCCCCCTTCTCTCCTTCAGACAATCTTGTGTTGTGCAGCTCAACTCATGTCTGCGCTTGAGAGGAGAGAGGAAGACATTTTTGTCTCTGTGTGTTCAGCTCTCAGCACTTTTGTAGCTTCTAACTGAATCTCTGGTTTGAAGTTTAGTTTCTCTCCTCAGTCACTGTTTGTACTTTCAGGTATCTGATTTATTTTGGGGTTTCCTGTTTGCTTTCAGCTGGATATGTCATGGTCCTGGGATTTTATGTAGTCACTTTGTTTTATTTTGGCATGTCTACCCTTGTGTATCTTTGTTGTGTTTACTTCCTGTCTTTGTCTGTTTTCCCGCCCTTTTCATTTCTGATCAAACCATTGTGGTCAAGTGTCACACTGTTCTCCCTTGTGATTCCCTGCATTTTTGGACAGTTTTTGGTTTTCAGAAATGTTTGATCTGCACCAAGCCTTTCTCAATTCTGCATTTTGTTTATTCTGTTTAACTTGTCTTTGTGACAAGATAGGAGTCATATTAAGTCACTACTGATGAAAACACAACATTTAATTTTGCTGCTTAATAAAAAAACAAGACTTTTATGGTGAAGAATTTATAGCCACTCAACTAAGCTAAACTCACCATCAATTAAAATACACGTCTTCAGCCGGGTAGCGCTGTCTTATGAAGATGCAAATCTCTGCTGAGCTGGGCAAACTGAGTCAACCCAAGCCAGCAAATGTATATGTATAATGGGTAATTGCATCCATTGGTTTGGTTGGTTAGGTTTAGTAATGAGGAGTGATTGGTTAGGTTGAGAATATCAGGGTAAGCCAATCAGAGATAGAGTTGGGCAATTAATGATTTTGCCCTCCTGGGAAAAAATATTGGTATCTGTAGTCCTGTGTCAAATAGATGTTAAGGCAAGTTCAATTTTGGACCCAAAAGCAAATACAACCTGGAGACTGAGAATGGTTTGGGACATTTTATTGAGATTTGTAGATGGCAGGCTGAAGGCTTGGCTGAAGTGGTCTGGATTCTGGCTGAGAAAGGCTAGATATGGCGGAGCAGAGCAGGCCAGAGGAGCTGATGGCGGAACAAGCCGCAGAAGATGGGGACGAGGCTGGTCGTGACTGGGTTTCTGGTGGAGCTGGTGTGGAAAATCTGAGGCACAGAGAAAATGAATCAGCTGACGTCCAGAAAACGCCAAAAATACAAACAAATTCACTGAAAAAGGGCTGTGACATCTGCACCACATGGGTGACTGAACGATCTGGCAGAGTCTTGGTGGCTTGATTAGCGGATGAGGTGCACGTGAGCAGGATCAGCAGCTGTAGTGGATCAGGTGGATTGACAGGAGGAGGGAACCAGTAGGCCACACCTAGCAACACACACAGACAGACTGAGAACAAACATGAAACACTAGGGAGGGGAAACAACAGGAAACACAAGGAAAGGGAGAGGCAAAGCCAAAACCTTAACAATCGCATTAGTTCAGTGCCTAGTAAATGTCTTTTTTCAAGATAAAACTGCACATTTTATATTGTGACCACACCTTTATAATAATCATGCTGTTTAATCAACATCTCTACATGCCATGTCTGCCAGGTGGATGGATTATCTTGTTAAGGAGAGGTCCTCAGTAACATGGATTTTAACAAATTGGTGAACAAATTTTGAGAGAAATAAACCTTTTATATAGTTAGACCTAAAAATTGACAGTGTTGCAATCATTGTTTTGTCCCTCGAGAAGCTGCCTCTGTCAGTCATCAAAATGTGAAACGCTCTATCCTGCACTTGTTAACTTGAACCGCTAAATTCATGATTGCTGGTATCAAACCCGAGAAGTTGGTCGTCCTCTTTTTTGCCGCACCTGTCACAAGCTAATCACCAAGTAGGACCTCTCCAGGTCTGAGCCCGGGCCACACGCAACCAACCAGATCCCATTTTGTTTTAGCGCTGTTACAACATGTGCCCTTTGAAGCAGTAACAATCATTACAGTTTCACTCCTCTCTGGTGGAGGCGAGGAATACAAAAAGGGGGAAAATGAAACAGAGAGTAGCTTGGGTCCCTGCAGGATTGTCTGCCCGGCACCAGAGCTGGAACACCCAAAGAGCTTAAAGTGATATAAATGTCCCTGAATGACAGCATAAATCTGTATGATGACAAATAACCTCTTTGAAGCCCGCACCGCAGCGAATAGGATACCATTTCTGTATTTTAAAAAGGCAGGGGGACTTTAAAAAAAGAGCCCTCGACAATGTCACAGTGGCAGTTTTAGTCTTGTAGAAACTGCGAGCGAGGGGGAGTGAGGTGGTTATCTAAATAAGAGTGTCACGCCTGCTTACTTTTATATTACCTTGCAACAATACCCCCCTTGACAAGCCATCCAAGAGAAAAAAGCAAACAATAAAGTAACACAAATTAATATATAGATTTTTTTCTGCTCTGTCCAACACGTGGCGTAATTCATCACAATTCTGTGTGCGGGTGCCAGCATAATGCATAAACTTAGCACGTTGCCGTGTAGCAAAAATTGAAATAGACTTGTGAAGAAATGAGCAATTTCCCTGTGGAAGAATTGGAAATTTTGCGAGGCCGCTGGTGGCTGACCTGTCATCAATCACTTCACAGCAGCACAAACTTAAAGGCTGGTTGGAGGCTGAGAGATTCAGGCAAACACCCAGCGGTTGTTGACAGGTGATACCCACCCAACCGACAACACTAATAGCACACAGCTGAGCTAACGTGGGGAGTCGATGGTGTTGGTGGTGCAGACATCAAAGATACTGTATGTGGTAATTGCCCTGATCCTTAAACGAGGAAAAAGTCAGGCATACTAAATAGTGTTAATGGGGATAAACTGTATAGCCTGCAGCACAGTTTGTATCAGAGTTATTACCTTTTATTTACCAGTTTTGAAGACTAAATTGTAGCTGTGACAGCAAGAAAGGCTTTTTTGTGACACTTTCTATGTTTCCCATGTCTATGATGCACTCTAAACATATTTAGAATGTGCAAAAAACAACAACAACAACAAAAAAAAAACATAAGGGCACCAGCTGTATGTGGTGCGGCACCAGCATCGGAAGTCGTAATACACTTTATCACATTTTGTCCACTGAAGGGCACCCTAGAGGGCACTTTTCCTCATTTTGTCCACTGAAAGGTACTCTAGACGGCACTTTATCACATTCTGTCCACCTTAGAAGGCACAACTACATTATGACCACTATAAGTCCACCAATACTCAAATTCACGATGCTTTACAAAACTTTTTACAAAAAAAACCCCCCAACAAACTCCCAACAACTCTTAAAAGATGAGACAGTCTAGCTTACTGGGTGTTATATCACATTTGATACTACACAGATTAATCTTTTTAAAGAAGTTTGAAAATGTAAATGACAGTCACCAGGGTATAAAACAAATGATCTGTTGATCTTTACAAATCAAGACTTGATCCTCTAATAATGGAATAGCTGTTAGTGTTAAAAAGAAATGTTTAAATCGAAAAGTCGAGTGGAATAGTGTTAAAATCCGAAGTCAAATCAAATGGTGGATTTGAAGAATTGTGACACGTGAACCATAACCCCTAACCCACCTTAAAGAATGGTTAAAACTATAAAATGTCGCAATTTCCACTTTAAAATGTCTAAAACCACAAGACACATTATCTGTGTTGTTAAGTTGTGTATTTACATTATCCCAAATGTTTGTGACAATGTTCAGACAAATCCATCATTTGTTTTCCTGATAGCCATTGCTAGCTAGTTGTTGCCCATCAACAACTTTGGTTGTTTAACAGTGAAGATGACAACTCCCATGATCCCATTCCACTTCCTAACGCATCAAACTATGTTTGTTGTTATTGTTTTAATATAATAGAGACTCCCAGCAGCAGAACCTAATTATTGTATGTTTAAATGAAAGGAAAAGATGAATAGCAGGAATACATTTACATACATTTAATAGTATTCATTGATTATATGTAATTTCTAAATCTATAGTCTGTTTGATTTAACAATGATCAGGGTTAAAGGTGGGTTTAGGGTTGTTTCATTAGGGAATTTCATTGCTTCACTTAAAGCACCCAATAACTACCTAGAGTATATGTGATTATCAGATTATAAGGCATTATAACTGTGATCACAATGCATTATAAAACGATTATTTATTACAGCTGTGAGCATTATTCCACCATGATCCCTGCAGAAAATGTCTGTGAGTGAATATTATGATACTTGACCTTATTAGTATTTATAAAACACTTTTCAATGTTATGATTATCCTACTATGAATATTTATGATTCCTTCTTAGCTATGGTTACACAGTGCTTTAAGCGGATTATAACGCATTATCAGTGTGTTTATAATGCATTACAGACATGGATGTCACAGAAAGTGTTACCGTTTTTTCAGTAATATATGGAATATTTCATATATTCAATTTTGTGAGCTTCTTCAGTTTTTCCATATATAAAAACAGGGAAATATTGAACATTACAGCACTGTACAGCCCAGACAGGCCTGCTGGATAGAACATATAGATATTTACAATCCCTTTAGAGCTAACAGTATTACAGGGGTAACTGTGAGGAGGCTGTAAAGACGGTTTTATCCCTGATCCTCTGGTGCCACTAATTACAGGGTTTGTACAAAGTCTTGAAAGTTTAGAAAAAGCTTAATTTTAACAGTTTTCAAGGTTATAATATGCTTTGAATTTTACTGAATATACTGCATGCCAACCAGGCGTTAAGCATTAAGAATAAGTGTATAGAAATAACCCCTCTAACCCTTCACACTGATGCGTGCTAATATAGGTCATATAGAAGCATCAGTATTAAGTTGAGACTGTTTTATAACCAGTTAAAAACTCCTTGTAATAGGTTGAATATGAACAGCTGGTAAGGAATTTGCAATTATGTTTATAGAATTAATTTAAAGGCTTTTAGAGTCTGGAATTTTCTGGCTTAAGTACCATTAAAGTGCTTAAAAAGTGCTTGACTTTTACTCTTAAAAAGTTGTGCAAACTCTGGTATTAAAACTTCAAAACCAACTGAAATGATCCAAATCATCCAAAACACATCAAAACAATCAATCTACTGTAACTACCCAGGAGTAACTTTATGATCCCGAGCAGCAGCCGTGACTTTGAGCACTTGAGCTTCATTTGTAGCAAAAAGCAGAGTTCTGCTTTGTCCAGAAAGTTTTCAATCTTTTCTCATTACTTAAAGTTTTGAGAGAGAGTGAAGAGAAAGTTGAGGGAGAGCATCGTCTTCAGCCAAGCTCTCTGTAGGCAAAGCTCAGTCAACGCTCAATTCTCGCGCTCAACTCCCAACGTGTAAACAAGTTCCCTCAGTTCACAGCTCGACGTCTGCACCCTCAGGGTCTTTTCTGGTTCTCCAAGCCTCACTGAACCTGTGGTCAGTACACACCCTGTTCATGTGCAGCTTTGTCAACTGTGTGAACAACATGAAGAATCTAAAATGATGACACAGTAGACACTTTGTTGCAATAGGAACTGCACTTTGGTGCGCATCTGTACTATAAAATTTGTATTTTAAAGTGAAAGAGGAACATCATACAGGAGCACATTTGAAGTGGTCTCTGTGTGGGTATCTGCCAGCTCATGCTTTGAAAATTATTTATTATTATCAAACCAAAGTTATGAAGCAATTTCATGTAATAATAATAATAATAAAGAAAAGGTTACCAAATGTTTCTTTTGAAGTCAGGAAATTCAAAATATAAAAATTTAAAATGTTTAAAATGACTCTTAGCAACTTTTAAAAAAAATCACTGTGAAATGAAAAATGCAACATTTTATCAACTCTGTCAGATATTTCATCTGATAGCCAAGAGTTTGATCTTTAGCATAATTGAAGGGTAAAAATCCAGACCCCCTTAAAATCAGCGAGTGGTGCTTTAAAGAGACGGGACGCAAAATATAAACGTTCTCAATTTTTAAACTAAAATCGCAACGTCCCTTAATCTTGTCAAAGTGTTTTAGTAGCCCAAACCAAACAACAGTGCTGGACTGGAACAAACCCAAGTCTCTGGTGTCAGGTCCTGTGCTGTGTTCACCCAAGCATTCACCCCCAACCTCCTCCCTATGTGAACTGTCAAGCCCCTTCTCCAAACACTTCCAACCCGTCTCACTGATAATCTCATTTGCTTATATAGTTCATATAGCGGCATCAGTATTAAACTGAGACTGTTTTATAACCAGTTAAAAACTTGTAGTAAGTTGAATATGAACAGCTGGTAAGGACTTTGCACTTGCATTTATAGAACCAATTTAGATGCAGCAATAAAGGCTCTGAGAGTGTGGAATTTTTGGTTTAGGTACCATTAAAGTGCTTAAAAAGTGCTTGAATTTTGAATAAAAAAGTTGTACGAACCCTGCTATTAAAACTTCAAAATCATCTCATCAAATGATCATCCAAAGCACATCAAAACTACCCAAATCTACTGTAACTACCCAGGAATAACTTCATGATCCCGAGCAGCAGCCGTGACTTTGAGCACTTGAGCTGCGTTTGTAGTAAAAAAAAATAAATAAATAAAGCAAAGCAAAAAAAAAAAAAAGCAGAGCTCTGCTTTGTCCTAAAGGTCTTCGATCTTTTCTTATTAAGTTTTGAGAGAGAATAGAGAGAAAGCTGAGGGAGGTCTCTGTAGGCAAAGCTCAGTCAACACTCAATTCTTGCGCTCAACTCCAACGTGTAAGCAAGTTCCCTCAGTTCACAGCTCGACATCTGCACCCGCAGAGTCTTTTCTGGTTCTCCAGCCTCACTGAACCTGTGGTCAGTACACACCCTGTTCATGTGCAGCTTTGTCAACTGTGTGAACAACATGAAGAATCTAAAATGACGACACTTTTTTGCAATAGGAATTGCATTTTGATATGTACTAAAATACAATTTAATAATAATATTTTAATATATATTAAAATACACTATAAAAGTTGTATATTAAAGTGAAAGAGGATCTGCCAGCTCATGCTTTGAAAATTATTCATTATTATCAAGTTAAAGTTCAGAAGCAATTTCATGCAAAAAAAAAAAAAAAGGTCACCAAGAGGTTCTGCTGGAGGCTGGAAATCACCAAATGAGTGTAAATGTGAAATCTATCTCCTAAAAATTTTCATAGGCAACAAAATTCACCCATTCTTGAAGAAACGAAATGTATTATTATTGCTCCACCTAGAGACAACAACAAAAAAAATCTGATTGGATAACTGTATTTTGCTGTTTTCAGGACAGTTTCTGGACCAAAGTTGATAGAAAATGAGGTTTAAATTAGATTTAGAAGAGAATAGCCTA
Organism: Lutjanus campechanus; assembly: GCA_027495735.1. Taxonomy (NCBI): domain Eukaryota; kingdom Metazoa; phylum Chordata; class Actinopteri; order Lutjaniformes; family Lutjanidae; genus Lutjanus; species Lutjanus campechanus. Next base: position 12,666 of record JAJHUR010084659.1, read on the forward strand.
ATAATAAGAGCCAATCAGCACAAACAGGACCAATCAGGTCCTGCTTCTGTGTCATTTTGGTACACTGCTCAGTGCACCATCATGAATATTGAGTTTTAAAGCTCATTAAATAGTCTATATTTGAATTGATGGGGTCTTAAATACAACAGAAACACAGGTTTCATTCCTCCATAGGTTGTTTCATCCTTTCCAAAATTAGACATATATTTGGTGTATCAGAATCAACATTCCTCAAAACTTCATAAAAATGTCATAGAAGAGACACTCTGTTCCAACAACTAATTTAATGTTTTTGTTCCTTGAAAATCATTGTTTCTTCTCATGTTTTGCAGATAGAACCTCATAATTCCAAAGGGATGATAGGACACACACGCAAAAATTACATTCCTTTGCCGTTTGCTTCACATCACCATGAAAATAAAGCCTCTCATGTGTATTTAAAGGTTGCGTAAAATTCAGTCCATTGGGTCACAGCTTGAATTGCATCACAAGTGTGTGATTCACTTTGGTGCCTCCGCCTCTTCCGTTGTTGAAAATAACCATCTCATGATGTAATATGTGGTGACTTTTAAAGTTTTCGTGACACGTTGGCTTTGTGTGCATTTGATCCCGTCTATATTTACGCATCTACGTTATTTCTCTGACTTCCAGAACGTGCATGTATGTGTGTGTGTTTGTGTGTGCGTGTGTGTGAGTGGGTGGTAATGGTGCTGGTGTTGGAGGGAGTGGGCTTTCCCTATTGTGTAGAGACCTCTCCACCATCTGCCAGCCTGCTCCCGGCCTCTGTGCCTGATCGTGCCTGATGAAGACCAGATGTTTTCCCTGGCTGCCGCTCCCCAGCAGGACTTCTCCTGCATCATCCCAGCCCACTTTGGCTAACACTCAGATAAACACACACGTGCTGCACACTTAATTAAAACTCTCCCTTATACACATAAATGTATGCATGCGCGCATACATATTATGTATACGTAAACATGTTTTTCGTATCTTTCATTTCCCCGCTTTCCTTTTCTTCACACACGTAGGCAGATAGCACGCTGTTTCTCTGTCAGACACACTCAAACACAGGTTAACTTTAAAGCTATACACCACTTTCATATACTCTAAAAGCCATTTCATCATGAACGACCTTCCGACCAAGTGCTACGTCCTGACCTTCTTATAGAGCTGCTGTGGATTTATTTGTCTGTGTTAAATTATTGTGCCATTATGGACACAAAGTTTTTGATTCATCATAAATCAAAAAGTTAGTTTTCTGTGCCTTTCGCACCCCTCTTCCTTGGGTTTTTTTCCCCTTTTGTGCACAGGTTTTGAACACCCGTTATATATTTGTATATGAATGGATAAAGAAACGTGTCACTGCTCCAGGGATAGAAGAACCATGTTGATGGAACATCATATGCCTTTGTTTGATTGGTTAATTAATTATTCCTGTTATCGTGTCCATGATCGCGCATGATCAACAGACTTGCTTCTGTCTTGAATACTACTGGATCGATCAGACAAATTTTTCTGGTGCACATCCATGAGTCTATGCCGAAGAACCTCTGTGATTCACAATTTTAGAAAGTCCTTGAAAGCCTTTTTTAAAAATGACTTTTATGCCTTTAAGTTTTTATGGCTGGAGGCATTATATTTAAAGGTCATCTCATTCTTATGAAGGTGATATCTCAAGAACGCCAAATTTCGTCAAACTTGGCACAAATGACCACTTGGACTTAAGGATGAACTGATTAGATTTTGGTGGTCAAAGGTCAAAGGTCACAGTGACCTTGTTAAATACATTTTTGGCCGTACCTCAATAATTCATTCACAAATTCTGTCAAAATTACACACAAATATCTAACAGAATAAAACGATGAGGTGATGACATTGTATATCCAAAAAGATACAGCAGGACATTTTAACAATGCCGTGGTAGTACTGATAACAGTGATCATTGTGGTCACTGTAATAGTGATATGAAATTTTCATACTGTTTCATCTCCAGTCACGTTAGGTTGGCAGAACATTGCACACTTCTGTTGGTTGCACCTGGCAGTTGTTGTGGCATTGCAGTAGGTGCTTCACCATCTGTTGTCTGGCAAGGATCTGCACTCTACTGTGTGCAGTGTTATAGTTTCTTTTATTTTCATGTCATACACACAAAGTGCCCAACCCTCCTGGGTTTACAAGACACCAAAAGAACAGCTGCTGCATTCAAACATTTCATTACATCTCCTTTCATTACTAAATTACAGATTATTTTACAGCTCGGTTTTAAAATAAACATCCACCCGTCTCTCCCAACCTTGGTAAATAAAGGCTGCTACAAAAAAAGGTTCCCTTCCTAAAGCATGACCGAAGTTTATCACGGTCATACAGCCAAAAGAAATCAACTAAATGGAGGACATTTTAGTAACAAGTACATCCCTGACGTCATTGTACACAGGACAGCAAAATAAAAAATTAACTTCATTCTCAATTTCACCTCCTGTCCTGAACTCCTCTGCAGTGGCATTAAACCTGCCGGTCTCTAGGGCTAATGGTACTGTTCCTGACATTACTGTGACGTAACGTAGGGATTTTTGTCTTTTGTTGAAATTATACTTCACATAAGGTTCTATACTAGAGCTGTCCTTTACAAAACAGTAAGTTAGTCAATTATGTACATCTGTGCATAAGTTTTCTCTGTATCTCCTGGATATCACAAAGTAACCTATTCTGGAAAATGAATGACAAATAAATGAAATAAAACAAGGATTTAAACTCAAAATGTCCCAATTAAATATAGTTTTAGTGAGTCTCTGATCATCTTCAAAGACATCTTCATAAGTCTCTTCCAAAGCGGAAGCATTTTAAAAGAGCAAAACTTGCACACCTGTAGATAAACGTGCGTAGGAGAAGAGCAGATGATAAAAACCAAAAAGACTCCTGCACACTTTTGCACTCTTCTGTAAAATCAAGACTTTATTAGCAATGGTTTGGCGCAATGACATCATGTTTTTAATATTTTTGGGGGGCTTTTTGTGTCTTTAATGGACAGGACAGCTGAAGATATGACAGGAAATGGGGAGAGAGAGAGTGGGGGAATGACATGCAGCAAAGGCCCGTGAGCGGGAGTCGAACCCACGGCAGCTGCAGAGGACTCGCAGCCTCCGTACATGGGGTGCACGCTCTACTGACTGTGTTCTACAAAACACAAGGAGAGACCATCTAAACAGGTGGAGTAATCCACATGGACCAATTAGGTTGCACCACAAGCTGACATCATTCATAAAAAACTCTCTAGACCAATCAGGTTTTACTGCACAATTACATAATTCAGTTTAAGTAGTTCTTGTTTGCACAGTTACCATGGATGTACAGATAATCATTGGACTACTTACTGAAGAGGACGTAAAAATGTGATAATTATAAATCAAGATTTGAAATTATAAGGACCGTCTTTTTTTCTCTGATTTCTCAGCAGAGTTATGAACAATAACGATGTTGATGTTGTTATTCAGATTTGACTGAGTTTTGACTCTGACAGTTACAGTAATATCAGTCTCTAAATGTTGTTGTTGGATATATGCAGGGGTGTTTCTAGAGGGGGGGCCATGGGAGGACACTGACCACATGAGACCTCAGTTTAAACCAACTGTTTGATGAGTATTTTTTAAATGTGCAGTGTTTTCTTTTTTGTTTGTAGCCTACTTTTAATTCTATGTAAGGTTAATTTACTTAAATAATAAATCATAAAAATGAAAGTCTCACAGCTTGAGGAAATGCATGATAGATTCTTTCTGTGGGACTTAAGAATAAAGTATAGACACTTTATATTATACTTGTATGGTGCTACTCAGTTGTGATTGGTAGGACTGTTTATCTTTTAAATTAAAATTCTAAACACAGTAATGTAATTGTAAGTGCTGCAATGTTAGTAATTAGAGTATTAGTTGTGTTACATTAATGTGCATATGTGCGTGTGTATAGTTCATCTGCCACCCCTGCATGAGTCAGTGCCCCACTTGGGCCACCCCAGTCAAAACAGCCTGGATACGCCCCTGTATATATGTATTTTGGAGTTGGTGGTTAAAACAGAGCAGCAACAAAACAAAAGGATTATGTTTGTTCTCATGATCTAACATGTAACCAAAACAATTTTGCAAGCCGGTGTCATCGATGTCAGTCTGTCAGCTTCTTTTGGACTTCTTCTGCCCCACAGTGTCCAAGAATTGATTAATGCCGTTTTAAACAGTCACCTCTTCTCTGGCAGAAGGAGCCGCCAGTATGATGCTAGCTAGTGTAGCTCGAACTCTAATATCTAATCATGTTCCTTTGGGCCTTGACTCACTTTAAATCTCCAACTCAAACTGGCAAGAAACAAAGACTAGGCGGGCTGGATGGAACAGTAAATTGCATTTCTTGGCACTGTCGTTTCTCGCCCACTTTAACCTCATAACTGCTGTTGAACAGTTAAGAGGGTAATTAAAATCTTCTCTGCCTTTGATTCTGTGCAAACTGCTGCTCAGTGCAGAGGTCAACAGTTGAGGCAGGGAATCTTAACTGTGTAATAAAATACACTGAAGAGGAGAGAAAGGAGAAGAATATTAAAAGATTGCTGTACTGTATGTATGTACATATGTGGCCTGTAGTCCAAGGGTCCATGGGGCAATTTTACAATGAAAATATAGAGTAAAAGGAATGCTTTGAAAAGGTAAAACCTCCACTGCACTCTTCATACAACATTGCTTACATTTGCCATTCCTTAATGAGAAAAAGTCTCTGTCTTTATCATTGTCCTTCTAGGCTTTATAAATTGGGTTTTTTCCATTGTGTCATTCTGGTACAACAGTGAGGCTACAGTTCAATGCTGGCCACCACAGCGTTTAGTGGTGCAGTGGTTGTAATACTGAGAGTTGAAAAATAGTTGCTAAAAATTCTAGCACATATCTAAAACCGATGTTGGTTCTTAAAGTTAGTGTCAGTGTTAGAGCAATAACAAATATGCGTTCTGAGGTTGGCGCGCCACAGAAACATGTGACCTTGGGGTCGGCGATGTTGCATCCAACATCTCTATCCGAGATATCTCTGCAATGCTGTGTGTTAGCGACTTACTTTAAAAATTTCCCAGAAACTCACAGCTGCACCATTTCAACGAAGGGTCCAGTGCAATTGTATCCCTTCCAAAAGCATTGTAATCCAGTGTCAAACTTCAGTGTCTTTTCGGAGACTTCTTACAATAAATCCACTGATGCTTTGCGTTGAGCCTGTCGACCAATCAGAGTGGCTATACGATGCTGCGATTGGCCGTCACACGCAGCTCTAGGTCTCCAAATGCTGTATGTGGAGTAACATGAGGCTCACCCTGTTATCTATAGATCTACACACTGTACATTACACCACTGAAACATTTAAAGTTATTTAACTACATTTATATAGGTCTTATCAAAAGTCACAAGTTACAAAGATATGAATAAATGAAAATGAATAAATAAATAAACAGAACTGACACAGTAAAAATGACAGTGATGGAACAAATGAAAGGAAATCTCTTGTGAATATGTAAATAGTTTTTGTCATGTGTTGACAGGAGTGTTATTTTTTGTGTCCCTTGAATGCCAAGACTTGTCAGAACAATTTTCAAATGCCCAAAATCTTGCTCCAATGGTGTGTTTTGAATAAAGTAGTAAGCAGTAATGCTTTTAGACACCTCAAGATAACAGCTCATGTTCTGGTGTTATAATAACATGTGTAATTTATGCTCAGTTGAGCAGTACAGTTATATAATCCATACAGTTTTTTTTTTGTTTTTTTTTAAGAATTTTTTTTTTGGCATTTTTGCCTTTATTTGACAGGACAGCTGGAGAGTAGACAGGAAACAAGGCAGAGAGAGAGGGGATGACACGCAGCAAAGGGCCGCAGGTGGGAGACGACTAACAGCCTCCATACATGGGTCGGACACTCTACCAACTGAGCTAAACGTCCGGCCCACAGTTGGCCAGGTTTGGTTGAAAAACAGCTTGCATTTACTAGATAATAAAAATAAAGGAGGATAACATTCTTTAGCCAAAGAGAAGTTCCCATTTTATTTACTATTTAAAGGACCAGTGTTTAGGATTTAGTTGCATCTAGTGGTGAGGTTGTAGATTGCAACCAACTGAGTAGCACTTCCCTCACCCTCCCCTTCCAGGTGTGGAGTAGAAACTACAGTGGCAAAAACGCAAAAGCCCCTGGCGCCAGCCCGGTCACATTCTCAACTCATCACATACCGACGATTTAGCACCATCCCTCTGTACCTCATAAAGACTGTAAGTGACGCACCAAGCTTTTCAAGTGACTTCACTGTAAATCTGAGCTGTATAAGACACCCCAGGCTGTTGACGTAGTATAAAAGTAAAAAAGTTGTAAGGCACATGACACTGTGTGTCACTTTCATTTTGCAAGTCACTTCAGTGACATCACATGTCGTACGTAAAGTAAGTTATCGTAACCCCAAACTTGGTCTTAACCAAGTAGTTTTTGTGGCTAACCCTAAACAAGCTGCAACCCCTTCATAGTGTTAATCATGTGTTAAAAAAGCATTGTGGCCATCACATTCAGCCTCTAAAGCGTACCTTCCACTTCAACATCAGACGCTGAGGGGAGGTGACAAAATCACTGGTATGTGACGAGCCTGGGCTAAGGACATGCTGCTAGAGTCAGCATTTGGTTTGTCTGTTCTTGGCTTCTGTAGAAACATGGTGGTTCAACATGGCGGCTCTCTGTAGATATAAACAACTTATTATTGTGTCATTGTGTCATTTTTCAAGCTAGAATGTCTGCTTCCAGCCTCTTACATGTGAGGATTTGATGCTTTTCTTTGTCATTTATGAAAGTAAATGAAGCGTCTTTGGGTTTGGGACTGTTGGTTGGACACAAGAAGCAATCAGGGAAATTGTGATTAGCATTTTTCATATTTTTTTTTGCTATTTTATAGACTGAACGATAAATTGGTTAATAGTGAGAATAATCAGCAGATTCATTAATAACGAAAATAAACAGTATGTGCAGCCCCAGTTCTCAGGTAGCTAAAAAACAAGGATTGTTATTTTTGGAGGGATCATACACTAAGGACAACATACCTAATGAATAATTTGTTCCATATCTGCCATGATTTACCAATAGATTGCTGTAAGTCTTACACACTGGACCTTTAAAGCAAAGTAAGAGATCTCAGAGCTTTCAGAAAAGATATGAGATTCCCATTTGATTTGATTTGATTTTTTTATTTTGAAGATTTGAAAAAAAATAAAATATATAAGTAGTAAAAAAACAAACAATAAATAATGACCAGACTATAAATGAGAAACATAAATTAACATGTGCAATGCGGAGCAATGTGCCTGTCCAGTCCTACCCTATTCTATAATAATCCATCAATAATCAATCAGTTACATAAATCCATTCTCCTCCCAAGCGACCATCCCAACAATGACACCACTATGCTCTTCATACCTAATTAACAATACCCTATAATAAAGAATGTTCAAAAAAATCACCCCACAAATTGTTATGCACACGCTTTCAAGATTAGTGCAAAAACAACGTTTCAAAGTTAATTTCCCTCTTAAGTTATACCCCTCCCTCTCTGTCCAAAAACATTTTTTGTATGTTGCCAGGAAGGAGGTTATTTCTTTCTTTGTACATAATCTTAACTTCCACCACATTCCTGATTTTTAATGCAAGTGGCTCTTAAAACAGATTGTTAGTTCTTGATATTCAACACGGTTGTAGAGTACTTTTGTAGGTGTTACCCCACACCTCTACACAGTAATTCAGATATGGTTATACAGAGTGTGCAGTGCTGTGTCTAGTTATGATCAGAGCTGCAATGCTCCTCGCCAGCTTGCACATGTGTTACATGAGGTTTCCAGCAGATTTTGTGGTCTAGTATCACACCCAGAAATGTATTCTCATTTACTAATATTAACATCTATCATAATTTCTACTTGTGTATGTTTGTTCAAATGTAATGATAATTTGTTTGAGTCACACGATGTCTTTAATTTACTCATTTCTGATGTGGCCACCTCCAAAAGCTGCAGTAAATTTCCCCCAGAGCAGAAAATATTTTATCTGCAAATAAAAATTTCAATATTTTTGATACCTTATATACTGTATGTCATTAATATACAAAACATAAAGATGTCTGCCTTAATGCTCACCCTTAACACCTACAAAATGACATGATCACAAGAGGAGGTAACATCAACTGATTGATGAAGGCTGCAATTCAGTGCTTAGTCTGTACTATAGAATTCATTTTTAATAGATGTAGTCTACATCCACACATTCACATCCACAACTTCTGTTCTCTGTATCACTGCAGCCAGCTGCTGCCATCATCAACTGTCTTCATTGCAAAAGAACTACTGGGAGGGTCTGACTGAGATAAGCTCCGCGTCCCGTTCACTGCCTGGAGGCATCACTACTGCTGCCACTGGAGAGGAGAACTGCATTTCGGACAGCCAAACAACTTAACAGTTTGCACAATGAACAGCACAGATTATATTACGTTTTATAACATTTTGTCACAGTCAAAGCAGATTTGTAGGATTCAGAGTTCACTGCTGAGAAAATACAACACAAAGAGGCAGAAGCTCGGTCTGATGGTGCTGCTGCCTTGCAAGCAGCTGGCTAGCGCTACCAGCCGGAGCTACATGCTGCTGGGAGCCATTTAGGAGGAGAGTCGGCTGGTAGCATTTATGTGCCAGACAAAACATGCCGCTGTAGAGTGAGTTTAACTGTGGATGATTATTTGGAAGATGTGTGCAGATGATGGTGCTGTGTGATCATGGGGGAATTGAAATTTTCTTTGAAATAAACTGTCAAAAAGAAAAAGCCATTAGAAACTATTTAAAAACCAACTGTTTAATGATGAAGTGGTTTTTGTTTGACTATAATAAGGCTTGGGGGTTAACAGATTACATGCAATTGGATTACATGATTAGAATACAAACAGTATTCAGTAGGCTATGCAGTAAACCTGATGCAATCAGATTATAGTTACATCTAGTAAAAATTGGAGATTATTAGTAGGATTACAATTTTACAGTACATTTTAAAATAAATAACGATATACTTGCATGTGCAGTTCACACACATAATAACACCCCTCTGGTCTCAGTGTCTCAGTGAAACCAGCTAATCTTACAGTCGGTTCATAATCATGAGCTCTAGTGGAAAAATGATTCACTGGTTGGAAATTTTGTCTTTAAATCAGAAAAAAGGAAAAACATCACAGTACAGTGACAGTTCTGCCTTCAGATGTGAAAATACTGTCATCATCCAAGAACTCAGCAACTAATTTAACCAACTGTTAAAGTTATCTACACAGACCAACAGCTAACATTAGCCACATAGACCAACAGTTAAAGCTAGCCACACAGACTAATAGCTAACATTAGCTACACACAGCAACTGCTAAAGTTAGCAACACAGGCTAACAGCTAACATTAGCTATACAGATCACCGCGAACCGTAGCTACACAAACCAACCGTTAAAGCTAGCCACACAGACTAATAGCTAACATTAGCTACACAGACCAACCATTAACCTTTGGATACACAGATCAACTGTTAGCTTTAGCTACACAGACCAACCATTAACCTTGAGCTACAAATATCAACAGCCAACATTAGCTACACCGACCAACTGCTAATGTTAGCTACATAGACCAGCCATTAACCTCTAGATACACAGACAAACCACTAGTTTTAGCTATACAGATCAACCGTTAACGTTTACTACATATACCAACACTTTTTTACTCTAAGTTAGTGTGAAGTGTGAATAGCTTAACGTTACTTTCAAAAAAGTACATTTAAATGCACATAATTACCATTATTACTCTAAACATGCATTTACATTTAATAAAGAAGGAAAACAAAACAATTAATTAACCTACAACCAACATAAAACATTATATTAGACTAAACAGTTTCACCATATTTGATATTGAGGAAATCCAAAAGTGATGGTAAGTAATCAAGTTTTTTTAAGATTGTGATGCTAAGATTACGTTACTGACTACGTTATTAACAGGCACTTAGTAACCGTATCAGAATACATTTTTAAAGTAACCCTCCCGACCCTGGCTGTAAGGGACCACACAGAACACCAGCACAGATTAGAAATCCACATTTATGGGAAACCAAAAAAGGGGACTGCAAATCTCTTTGAAACTTGGATCAACAGCTCACACTTGTTAGGTACTTAGTCGTGATTTGTTAACTTGTTTAATGAAGTATGTTTTGTTTTGTAATTTGTTGATTTGCACAAAAAAAAAATGTTGAAAAAGAGGAGCGTGTTAATGATAATGGCGGTGTTAATGATGATAATGCTGCCAGCGACAGCTCAGAGCGAGACATCTGTGGTATCAATTCTGACGATTTGATGATATTTTCTCACTGACAGCATCTTTATCTTATTTAGCTAATAGCTTTTGAGAAGTAGAAATAGCCTCATGAAATATAATGAAATAACTTAACCAAGCCAATTTCAAGTTCATAAACTAACATCTGCCAATCACATTGTTTTGGTGTGCACAAAGAAGCACCACTGTGTCCAGAATGGTAAAAAAAAAAAAAGAAGCGGGGCACAATAGAGGTGCATTTTGAAACACCACATACTGTATTTTAGCACTGTCAAAGGAGATAGAGCAATGGCCATATTACACCAGACAGCTTTCTGTACTTGAGTGTTTGAATTGTTATCCCATTCTGCTTGGGAAAAAAAAGCTCAGCCAAGATGATCCCATTTTGGGCTTTTACAATCCCCTCGCTTCATCTCTCCGGGGGCTTTCGCGTATCTTCTCAGCCCACGATGACTCATTGGTTTAGAAACTGAAATCTTTTTTCGTGCAATTAAGTGCAGCTCTTTCTTTCATCCTCCATTTGGACACACCTAGAGACAAAAGATACTGTATCAGTTCTGCTTGAGAAAAACATTGATCGCCTCATTGAGACAAGAATGCGAGAACGAGGCCGTTAGGCTGCTTAAAAGTGATTGTTTGGTTTTAACTGCAATTTTATTTTAGAACGGCAACACACTGTGCTGAAAAAAGAGAATTTTTGGACAGACTTTAAAGAATTACTTCAGTTGGTAAGACACAAATGAATTAACAAGTTATATGAACACAGTTTCTTGAAGTACGTTGTACTTGATAATCTGATAGCTTTCAAATCAGCAGTTTGAATTAATGCAACTTAAATTTAAGGCAGGTCAACTTAAAAGCTGACCATCACAGTTATTTTCTTTACCCAATATTAAAATACTGCTCATTGACAACCTAACAGTATGGTTTCACGAAGAGTATGTTTTATCGTAACCTTTGGTGACTAAATTATAATGAATATAATTGCTAATGTTAGCATGACCTAACTTTAGCCTGACTTATCAATAGCTGGATTTGTTCATTTACATAAACTTAAAGTGATATTCCATTTTGCCAGAATAAGCCATTTTGTATGCTGATGTGATGATAAGTGAAGATCTTCAGTACACCAAACAATCCTGGAGTTTTAGGAGTAACAGGGTAGCAGCCTCATCCAGTACAATGGCAGTGAATGGTGACCACGGATAAAACG